>JAIPMN010030680.1:0-12193 GCA_020650975.1 Apostichopus californicus
GTAAGAGTGCAAGTGGTATCCATGTGGCAGTGGTATGTGTGTGATTATGATATGCATGTGGCAGTGGTATTGTGTGATAGTGGAATGCATGTGGCAGTGTTATTTCTGTGATAGTGGTATGCATGTGGCAGTGGTATGTGTGTGATAGTGGTTTGCATGTGACAGTGGTATGAGTATGATAGTGGTATGCATGTGGTAGTGGTATTGTGTGATAGTGGAATGCATGTGGCAGTGTTATTGTGTGATAGTGGTAAGAGTGCAAGTGGTATCCATGTGGCAGTGGTATGTGTGTGATTATGATATGCATGTGGCAGTGGTATTGTGTGATAGTGGAATGCATGTGGCAGTGTTATTTCTGTAATAGTGGTATGCATGTGGCAGTGTTATTTCTGTAATAGTGGTATGCATGTGGCAGTGGTATGTGTTTTATAGTGGTATGCATGTGGTAGTGGTACGAATGTGGCAGTGGTATGTGTGTGATAGTGGTACGAATGTGGCAGTGGTATGTGTGTGAGTGGTACGAATGTGGCAGTGGTATGTGTGTGAGTGGTATGTGTTTTATAGTGGTATGCATGTGGTAGTGGTACAAATGTGGCAGTGTTATGTGTGTGATAGTGGTATGAATGTGATAGTGGTATGCATTCAGTAATGCTATAGGTGTGCAAGTGGTATGACTTTGAATACAGTATGCATGTGTCAGTGATATATGTGGGGCAGTAGTATGCATGTGACTGTGCTATGTGATGAGTGGTAGTATGTATTTATCTTAGCACTCTACATGCATATGTCTGTTCTTTAATTCTACAATAGTTATTTTTCTCTATCATTGTACTTATAACAGGGTGCCATTCTCGTCTTCCTCCCTGGCTGGCAGGATATAAAGACAGTCAACGATATGCTTCGGAACACATTGCGAAAGGTAAGGTGGTTAAGCATTTTGCTACCACTGTTTCAGCAACCGTTGAGGAGTCTATTGGTGCAACAGCTTGCAAGCATTTCTACATGCTTTCAAATATAAAGTTACAATTGCAACCTAATGTGTTCGGCAGGTTGTAGCATTAAGTGTTGTATCATATGTTTGATGACTTCAGTAAATGCCCCAAAAATTAGGAGCAAAATATGAATCTGGAAAGAATGATCGAGTTGTGAAGATAGTAAACATTTCTATTTTAATGTGGAATAATTATGATATAGGGTTTGGGAGTGAAAGGTTACTTCAGGATCATAGCAATCACACAGAAGTCAAACTATCAAAAATAGTGTGTGTAACCATGAATTCAATTAGTATTTCATGATAACGTATTTCTCATTTTTCTCGAAAGGACGGTGAAGCCCGTTACATCTTTCCGGTACACTCTAGTATTCCATTGAGCGAGCAACAACAGATATTTCAGAGGTACGAATACCCAGTCTAGCTGACATGTGTTTTTCTTCATTCCGGATTATTGTGTGGCCCTCCCTGTTTGTTTCTCTGTTTTATTTTACAAATTTTAGCTAAAATACTCAACTACCAGCCATATTTTCATAGTAATCATTCAGATTTTCCTGTTTCAACTGAAGCATAAATGAGAATTGTGGCAGATGGAAGTTTTTTATTTGGATTCATTGTGCACACAAAAAGGATAATTGTATTAACACGTTGCACTCACAGGTCTTACTCGGGTAATGGTCCCCGCTGGCCGGCCGGCCATGTAATCATACGCTGCAATCTCAGAACACGGAGTACGACATGTAGTTTAAAAATGTATATGACATCACCATACCCATTTTTCTCTCTAAAAATTAAATAACAGAAAACCTTAGGGCTGGAAGTCTAAAGTCATACGGCTCTCGCTCATTTTAGTTCTCTTCTGCTATCCTCTGGAATGGCCTTCCGATCGGAATTAAAGAAGCTGTCTGTAACCAGGTTCAAAACGCTTTTAAAGACTCACCTTTTCTCACTTTTGTAGTTTTCCGGCCTTTCAGCGCATAAAGACTTTAGTGTATATTTGCGCCTTATAAGAACTGTGTATTATTATTATTAATAGAACCTGACTGAAGAGAAAGTGAATTGAAAAGTCTTGTATTTTACATCAATGATTGATTTGAAATCTTGTAAGTGGTACCATATTGCACTACTGAGTTACATTCTATTTTTCGTTCTGTGTGTCATATATAGACCTCCCGATGGTCGCCGGAAGATTGTTCTGGCCACAAACATTGCCGAGACTTCGATAACGATCGATGACGTGGTCTATGTTGTTAACACAGGCAGCCACAAAGAGCAGCGGTATAAAATGAATCTGGGGGTGAGTTTGGTCTGTTTATACAACTGTTCTAAGGAAGAGGCAGACCCAACCATCATTCTGTAATTTGTGGATACGTTTGTGATGAAGAACTCCCACAAAGAAACAACAACAAATTAAGTTTTGGTTTCCCAAATAATATAGTTTATAGTCATATTTGGGGGCATGTTTTCTCTTGATAGGCGGTTGCCTTATTTATTTATGCAGGAAGGGATGACCTGTTTTTCTTATTTTAGTGGAGAGTTGACAAGTTGTCTTTTTAATTAATTAATTTAATTTTCTGTGATGGCCAGAGAGAAACATTGATTAGAGCAAATGAGCAAAGAGAACCAGGCTGAGCAATGTGCAGGTAATATAGTAGGGTGCTGAAGCTGGAGGCTATAAGGACCTACACACCCACCCGATTAGTGCAAAACGTTTTGACAATTGTTTTTTGTGATTGAACTTTTCTCTGGGATAGATTTGGCCCACAAGCCCCCTATTGGGAAGTATAGTTACCATGTTGTCTTACTATAGGAAAAGGTTGCTTTGTTGTAGTTCTACAGGTCATTCCATTGTCTTGCTACAGGTCTCCCCATTGTTTCTATGTTATTTTACAAAGAAGAATTGTCTTACTCTAGAAGAATGTTGCCATGTTGTCTTACTGTAGGAGAATTTTGCCATATTGTCTTACTACAGAAAAAGGTCCTCCCTATTTGGTCTTACTACAGGTTGCTTTGTTGTCTTGCTACAGGTCTCCACGATGTTGTTTCTACATTGTTTTACTGTAGAAGAATATTGCCATGTTGTATTACTGTAGGAGAAAGTTGCCATGTTGTCTTACTGTAGAAGAATGTTGCCATGTTGTATTACTGTAGGAGAATGTTGTCATGTTGTATTACTACAGAAGAGGTTGCTACGTTGTTTTGTTACAGGTTTCCACATTGTTCTTTCTATGTTGTCATATTGTAGAAATATGTTGCCATGTTGCCTAAATATAGAAAAATGTTGCCATGTTGTCTCACTACCGAAAAAGGTTGCTATGTTGTCTTAATACAGGTCACCACATTGTTGTTTCTATGTGATCTTACTGTAGAAAAATGTTGCCATGTTGCCTAACTGTAGAAAAATGTTGCCATGTTGTCTCACTACAGAAAAAGGTTGCTATGTTGTCTTGCCACAGGTCGCCACATTGTTGTTTCTATGTTGTCTTACTGTAGAAGAATATTGCCATATTGTCTTGATGTCTTCCTATAGAAGTAGGTTGTCCATGCTTTCTAAATTCAATGTTTTGCCACCTTCCTCAGGTGTCCTGTCTGGACCTATTCTGGGTCTCTAAAGCTAATATCATACAGAGAAAAGGACGCGCTGGTAGATGCCAACCTGGGGAATGTTATCACCTCTTTAAACATGAGACGTTTGATATGTTAGGTATGTCAACTCCTAATTATTTCCATCAGTCCATTCTTTGCTGTAGTATTTGTAACTGTTTGAAATTGAAAAAAAAAGTGAAACCTCGTTGGGAAAATGAGCCCATGGCTGCATTAACAATCCAAGGCTGTCATCGATAGGTAAACTTCCAGCAAAGGATGTAGAGGTGACCATTCCTCACCATCAGTTACTTACTTAGTTTTGTGTTACTCACATGTGAGTAAAATAACCCCCTATCGTAGAATGGGCTAGTAACAACTCCGAATGAAACAGATTAGGGAATTAATGGTCGTCCTCTTGTTTTTCACTAAAAAAAATAATAATGAACTTAACAAGTAAATACTTCTTCCATTTTCATGAATTATTCTATCCACTGACACATCAGCGACCATCTTCTGTCCTTCCTTCAGAATCCTACGAAATGCCTGAAATCCTTCGAGTTCCATTAGAGCAGATTGTGATCATGTCTAAAGTTCACGGTCCTCATCTTCCAGCTGTGGAGTTTCTAAGCCAGGCCCTCCAACCACCGGCCCAGCGCTCTGGTGAGACCCATCAGTCATTGTAGTATCAAACTCTAAACTCTAGCTACGATTGCAGCATGTTGTATTACTATCAATTGACTGTATAATGGCCCTTAGATGCTAATGGATAGTATAGTACTCTTTCTAGGTTATCACTCACAATATTTCCAAGACGGGGTAAGTGCTGGTAAATGGTGATTGGTTCCTTACTCTAGGAAGGGTGAGACCAAATCTAGCTTCTAACATGGGATGGCAGAGAGCTCCTTCCCCCATATTTCTAAAATAGGTTGTCGCAATCAGTCGTGAATCATCAACAAAAAGTCCAGTGTGAATGAATTTTAAGGTCGCCCCCTTGCGGCGCCAGCAGAATGTGGTAATTACACCTGTTGGGAGCAGAGTTTGGGACGACACAGCAGTATCTGTGCTGACGGTTAAACTGGTTATGTGACAACAGATAACAGATAGATAACAGACTAACAAAGAATAATAGATAAAATAATAGATAATAATAGATAAAAAACAAAGAATAATAGATAACAGACTAACTTAAAATAGATAACAGACTAACAAAGAAAAGTAACTATTAACGAAGCCATCAAATATTTCAGTTTTATTCCTTCATTTTTCTCACCGATGTTACCATTCAGATAAACAATGCAAAAGAATAGGTATCATTTAATGAAGAAAAACTGCGCAATTAGATTTAAAACATGAATCCCTTCTTTCAGTTTTGCCTATGTTTTGACAATGAAGTGCCAGTGTTCATGAGAACATCTGGTGGAGTGTAATCTCTGTTTAAATTTTTTGGGAATTTCAGTGGAGAAAGCTGTCAGTGAGCTTCAAGAGTTGGATATTCTGGATAAGCAAGAAAACCTAACATTACTGGGACAAAGAATCTCCCACATTGGAACGGAACCAAGGCTGGCCAAAGCTCTGGTGATGTCAACTATATTTAGGTGAGATTCATTTTCGGTGTACTTCTTGTGCAATAGTATACAAATAATGAATGGTTATGAGTGCAATAGTGCAAATATTTCATGAGTTGAAAGATGGAATGTTCCATTCAACGAGGCGCAGCCGAGTTGAATGGAACAAATTACATCTTTCAACGAATGAAATATTTGCACTATTGCACGAATGGAAACCATTCATTATTTGTTTTATACAACACCTTCAAATTTGGATATAATTGGATGTAAAATGCACTCATGCAACAGATTGTTTTGAACAGACAGGTTTCTCTGCTCTCTTACCATTGAAAAAAGGGCTATCAAAAAAGTATAACCCATCGTTCTATTTCATAGAATGCAATAGAGCGGATTTTGCATGCAATCGACGAGCAATTGACCAATCAAATGGCCGGAATATAATTAGGTGTTGTATAATGCAAATGTATAAATACTTAACAAATTTGACACAACTTGACCCGAGCTATTTAATCAAATGCTCGGTTATTTCAACGGAGCTGTGTTAAGGACACTTCATGTTAAACAGTATTTGCACAAAGAAACAGAAGTAATATTTAGGTTAGAATTTACCAAATTGGAGAAAATAATTTTCATGCGCTCTCTTATGGTGTCATCCTTCTGGCCTTGGCAGTAGGTTGGAAAACATATCTTTGTGAAATATGATATGCTTGTTCACTTATCCAAACTCCTTGCCCTCCGTAAGCCCCCGCCCAATGGAAAACCCTGGTTACGCCTCTAAACGGAAGATAAGAAATAAAATGTTAAAAAAAAAGCCACCATATTGTTATCAAACGTTGAAAAAAAAAAAAATTACGTGGAATCCAAACGATAGCAATTGTACCACACAGAACAGACCAGACTATATTTTTACACAGTGCTAACAATTTGTGAAGAGTGGTAACTTACATTAATACATTTATTCAAAGCAATGAAAGGGGATAAAAAGATGATTCATGTTGTTTCTTCTCTCTTGTCATCATTTAGGGAAAATTCTCTTCTTCAGTATTAGTATATTTAATGGTTAAAATGTGATGAAGATACATTGCCACTCTGACGTCCAAAAGGTTCGATTCTGTGAAGCATTTTCTTGGACTATGTATAATGACGAATGTACTGTACCCATGCGATCAAGTGCGTACCTGCCTTTGCAATAAAGTGCATACTTCAGTAGAGCAATAATAGATGACCTTTGTACTGTATCAAAGCTACTCACAGCTATTGACAAGCTGACTGTAATAAAAGTCAAAGGCTCCCTTGATCACACTTTAGGAAGATGGCCCCAGCCAGTGTTGCTCATCAAAGTATTGAGCAGCATTTGGTCACTCAATGACTTGTTTGCAACAGGACATCACCACTTTACAATTGGGGTTGATGAGTGGCAATTTGTACCAATGTTTTTGACAAAGGTTAAAATACATTTTGAAAGAGCAAAGGAATTTCTGGGTTCGAGTAAGTGTCAAACCTGCACCCACCTCAGCATTATAAGTTGCATGCACTATCGAGTACTACGCTATCCAGCACTCAGTTGGTGGCAAACCCAGAAGTATTTCTAAAGCCGGTCAGAAGCCACAACACCATGCATAGCTTGTAACCAAGAGATCACACTCCAGTTTTGTTGGATACAACACAGAAAAGCAGCAGGGAAGGTGGTTTTAAAAGATGGTCAGCTTTGTTTAATGTTTATTCTAACATGTTTGTTTAGGAACATTGATGTGGCTAGTATAGTTGTAAGACAATACATGTAATTGTTCCCATCACTTTGCTGTGAAAAGCTATTGTTTTCAATATTGAGTACACTGTAAGCTATCACTCATTGCTGATTGCTTGGAATTCTGTTGTGAACGGGTGTCACAGGTTGTGTAAGGCGGCAGACAGGAAATAAAACAATAACGGCTCGGTGGAACAGTTTCTAATTATTATAAGAAATCAAACGAAAACCAGGACGGTTGTTTAAAGGGTGTGAAGACTCGCGCAAAAAGAAACGTCTAATGCCGGTAATCTGACCTAGTTTCGAATGAGGTGTAACAGAAGTGTTAGACACCACCATCGATCCCAGAAAATACACACACACAGCTTACTACCATCGGTAATTAGACACTAGTTTACAGTCAGTACATACAGCTGCGGTCAATACCCACAACACGGTGTACATCGCAGCGATGGACATCTCAGGTCCAGCTAAAGATAACAAGGTATCACGTTTCATTACTGTACTGTCTGCATTTTGTAGCGACACAAACAAAACGTCACTTGCAAGCAACGGAAAGTTAACTTTTTCAGATGGACGCATGCGGTTTGGGGCGAGTCTTCAATGCCTTTAAGCAACTCCCGGTTCTTCAATGGCAGCAAAGCACGTGGGAACACAAAGTTACCACTCAGTAACCCGACTTACAATACATAAAAATAGGCAGGAACACACAGTATACCTGTATGGTACGGAAGAGTGCGCCGCCACTCTCGCACCGACATAACAATAATAATGAGCCACGCCCTAACTGTCACTACCGCCTTTACACTAGCCCTCGGCATCTCGGGCAAACATTCCATCCAAACACACTGAATGAATGTGGATTGAAGTTACACAAATTTACTCGGCGTAGTCCAGATGACCCAGGCATTCCCTAGCCCTTGACACACCCGACATAGTTATTTACATACGACGTGACTGAATTCTATCTGGCTTTGTGACAAAGGCTGATCCACTTAAATGCTTATAGTAGATTCTACAACCACACAGGGCTTGTTCACATCTGAGAATGCAAGGCAGATCAGGATGCCTTTCTTTCTCTTGGAGAGGTAACGATCCTGACCCTGGAGGCATCCACATTTGAACACTCCAGGCGGATCAACCACTAAAGAGCTTTACACAATGATGAAAAGACCACGATGAATGTTTACATTTTCATGGTAAAACACAAATGTGTGGCTTGTGGTACAAATCAGTTAAAATATCAGGGCAAAATTAATAGATATCTGTAGTTGTACCATAACATTTCATTTGTTTTTCTTTTGTTGCTTTTGGGAGGGGGTAAGGGGGTGGATTGCACAGTCCTATGACTAATGTAAATTAATGTAAGTAAACAGTCTTCTCTTTGATAGGAATGTAGTCTTCTATTTGCATATTCATATGCTTTACAAATGGATAGTTGCAACGTTGGTATACAAATGCTTAGATGTAGAACAGTGTTTGTACAGAACGCAAACAGTGCTCTTCAAAAGGATACACACAAAAATTTATTCCCCGTCCACCCATTCTGCCAAAGCAACAAGTAGATGTAGCCAGTCCTTTGGAATGCAGCTGGCCAGTAACCAATGGTTACCAATGGGTTGTAGCACTTCTGGTCACAACATTTGGAAACATCTAAAGGGAGGGAGCTGCTATTGATAACAGCTGCCTGGTTTTGCACACTCTCACAGCATATGTTCACCCTAAGCCTAGCCTGGTTATTGGTACTAAGTGCATATTGTGAGTTACTGCCAGTGCTAACTAACAGCTATTTGCATATTTTTTTTTTATGGCTAAAAAAGAGGAAAAATATACATCATAATGGAAATGGCTCAAAGTAGCCGGAGTGATTCTGGTGAGAATTGGAATATGGTTGTCAAGGGCAACCAAGTAGCCGGAGTGATTCTGGTGAGAATTCGAATATGGTTGTCAAGGGCAACCAACATTTTGCCTTAAATTCAAATCATAATAGTCTCTGGCTAAAGGTGTCGTCATTGGTTGAGTAAACACGCACCGAGATATTTCTTGAAGGTTGATGTTGTGAGAACTAATTCATCGATGGAAGAGAATGGTAGCAAAATGTTATTAATAAATGTGAATTATTGAGTAAAAGTGTGATAAGTTGCAGGTGATACATGTGTAGCAAGTTATTATTTGTTTATTATATCTACTAGTATTGTACACCTAGTGTACACTTGTAGCAGGTATTATCTACTAGTAGTATACACCTTTCAGAACAATCAGGTTGTATATTGGAATAGTTTCAATACCAGGAAAATGCAAGTTAAAGAAAGTGGGTGTCATAGTTTTTGTGGGCAGATTGCCAACATCAGAGGTCACTGTGTGCTGTACGAGACCTCACTGATGCATTAGTACCTTCCATGGTTTAAGTTTGTAAAATATGTAATGCATATCATGTTCAATAAAGCAGTCAAAATGGTGTATATGCATTGATTCTTTTATTTCCTTTTCTCTTAAAAAGAAGAACAATACATACAAAGTAACGATTCTACAGTTTAACGATTAAAGTAGTTTTAAAATGCTAAGAATTTGGAAAGCCTGTTGAAAACCCTGGTGGGCTTGAGAAGAGCAAAAAGAATCAGCCTTGGGACTGAGAAAAGGGGGGGGGGGAAAGGGTTAGAAAGATAAATTGAGGAATACATTCAACCAAGTTACAAACCAGACAAAATAAATCAAATAAAACAGAGCAAACTCAATTTGGTTTTGGACTTGAATCCTTTCTGAATTGTGTAGAAGTTCTGGTTTGTTTGGAACAGATACTTATTAATGTGACCTTGTATTTAAAGTTTTTTGCAAATCTTAATAACAGTGATACAACCTTAACTGTGCTGAGAGTTTGCATCAATACTGCATCAGAACAAAAAATAGTGATGTGTCTAGTGTTTAATATTTAACAGAAGACAGAGAAGATTTTCTTGACAAAGAGGCAGCACTTTAATTAATTTGGTGTTCATTATTTGTTAGGAAACAATTCATGAACTAAATATAGCTCAATGATAAGAAAATCCAGATGAAAACAAAAGACTAAACATGTCCAACAAAATATGGTAAAACAGTCTCTAACTTTCGTCGCAGTGTTGTCCGACGAGAACAGCTCTACATTCAGATATTGCCTTACATCTGTGTAATATTTTTATCTGATCTATGAAAAAGCATGGTAAAAAAATTCTGTTACCCACACAGGAGAGCATATTTTATGCCTTCCTTCATCTCCCCCCCCCCCTCCCCTCCATGCACCCCACAGTCTTTTTAGACACAGGATGTATGGTTTACCAGATTTATATTTTGAGTAGTTGAATGATCGTTCAATACATTTTATTTGAAGATTTTGCACGCCCCACGACACGAGACATATAAGTCAAGCTGTACGAAATCGGAACCCTCAGACAAGGAACTATAAAATGAAGGGTAAAAAATTTGAGCAGTACAGTTTTAACAATCTTGAGCATTAATTGTGAGAGGTGTCACAAAGTATGTTAATGGTAAGAGGGAACAGAAATACAACATGAGAGATACAGGACAGAAGAAAGACAAGCATGAAACCCATAAACAGAGAGAATTTAGACAAATTTTCATAGAGATACCGGTAGACTTATTCTCATGAATTATTTAAAAATCATTGGAAAACAGTGTATTTCAGTGATAGAGATTCCATGTTTAGTGGGCCCTGCTATCATGTGATGGTGCTGGATAACAAACAGTCAGCCTTCTTTCACCTTTCTCATGAAGCTAGTAAGCTAACTTGACAAAACTTTAGAAAGAAAGCAAACGTGCAACCCAATCAGAAACAAGGTCGTCGTTTGGTCTTGAAATTTTCCCGTTTTGGAGAGATGGGAGAGGAATGGTTTTGTTTGGACAGTATCTCGGAGACGGGATTTGACTGGCCTTAAGTGAAATGTACAAATGTTGTTGTTATTGTAACTAATTTATCATTAAAGTATCGGCCCTTCGTATCTCTCTTGAAAGTCGCCTGTTTGCGAACATTTTACCAAATGAAGATCCCGCGTACTCGATGAGATTAGCTTTCCTTGTCTTGTGAGTAAGGCTTCCGACTACCAGAGTCCTACCCTTCCCTATTGTACAAGTAAAGTACTTCCTCCACAAGGGACTTAATCTGGTAGAATCTGGCTTCGGCGAGCAGTTGCTTGAGCTCGGGGAAATCTTTTGGAAGACTGAGCTCTCCATCTCGTAGGTAGTTCAGGATGTGCCGGAACAGGACTCCGTCCCGATCAATGGTGAAATAACCGTAATCGTCTCTCCGGATTGTTTGATCCTCGTTGGTGAGCATTTTGCATAGCAAGGATTCTTTAAATTTTGACAGATTGGATTTTGAAGAGACATAACGTTGCCCTCCGACATTCAAGTTGACACTCTCATCTTTGTCAAGAATAGTCTGAATCTCCTGGATCAAGGGGTTTATCTGGTAGAATGTGGCTTCTGCTAGTAGCTGTTTGTATTCACTGAATTCTCTGGGCAGATTCAATTCACCATTTCGTAGATAGTTGAGGACGTATCGGAATAATTGGCCATCTCTGTCGATCAAGTAATGTCCGGACTCGTCTTTCTCAGCTGGAGGCATCTTTTGCTGGTTGAACATGATAGCTAGCATTGAGTTTTGATTGCTGGTGAGGGTCTCTCGAGAGGTGGTGTAAATTACCCCTCCAACATTCAGATGAAGGAAGCAAGATGTCCTTGTTTCCGCTGCTGCTGATGTTTCCTAGTAAAGAATTAAATTAATTTCAGGAGCTGTGCTTCCTCAGCTAGATCAGGATTGTGCCACTGTACCACCCCCCACCACCCCTACCTCACCACAAGTTTGAAGACAACAACTCTAAGTTTTGTCTTCAAAATAAAATAAAACTTAGCAAACAGCTTATCCACTAGAGAGCCTGTGTAAGCGAATGTGTAAAAGTAAGTTGGCCTGACGTTTCCATCCTAGCAGGATCTTCTTCAAAGGCTAAATGACAAGTAACAGTAACAGAAGGGACAAAAAACACACACAGAATACAGACAGGTTAATGAGCATGGTGAACACAAAGAGATAGATGTAAGGGGATTAGTAGACAAGGGATGGAGAGAAGAAAGAAAGAAACCAACAGGTGAAGAGGAGAGGTATGAGATAAACAGTGGAGGGACAAAGAGAGGATTAAGGGAAGGGGGTAGGGAATAAATTGGAGAAGGACAAAGACAGAAAGGTGTAGAGAAAAAAGAGTGGAAGAGAGCTATAAGAAGAAGAGTGATGTGGGGGGGGGGGGGAACAAG
>JAIPMN010030684.1:0-10706 GCA_020650975.1 Apostichopus californicus
ATGAGTAATATTGAACATTACAGAACATTGGAAATATCAATTTTAGGGGTGGAAAACCTCTATGTTATCATTTCGTGTTGGTTTACTGTGTATTTGCCCATATATATTATATGACAATGATCCACTTTGGGGGCAATTAACGCTCGGACTTCTAGATATACTGTTATCTCGAACAGCGCAATGCTTTCAACTTGAAACATTTTGGGTTTTTTTCCATCTTGACCATGAACCACATAATTGTTCAAAATTAATTTTTTTTAAGAAAGGCAAAATTTAACAAGCACTGAAATTATATACAGAATTTCTGCCTGTGATTCGCAGTGCCAACACGATAGATAGGTCATCTCAAATATGATTACTGTATATGCCCTTTCTCTGGCAATCTCTGAGGGAATTCTATAATACCAGGCGGAGGTGAATGACCAAACCAGGCCGGCAACCTGCACTGGTTTTTGCATTGTTTACATAGCTGATTTCCAGCTGCACTTGATAGTGTTTGATCTATATCAGGTTGACTCAATTAAAAGTCCAGATCGGTCCCAGCAGACTGACCGTTGATAACCTCTCCAACCCCCCCTCATTCTGGACTCACCCGTTCTGCAGATTCAAAGTTACCTGGAATCTATCAATTCCTGGATCACAAAATCCACATCTTGTCTCCGGCTTTATCAGGTATGTGGTTTAAAGGTATATATGTGCATCAAACTGAAAGAGGCTGTTGTACCTGGCCGTACAGTATATATGCTTCCTAGCATGCAAGGACACATTGATAGTTCCTTTATGGTTTGTCACATCTAGCGTTACGAGACAGATCATCTCTTAAGTTGCTTACTTACTTAATTGTCAAAAGATTATGGTATATCATCACTTCACGATAATCTAAGGTGACTAGGGACACCCCCCATATCCCAGGGACAGTCCCCAGATTACATGAGCTGTCCCCAGATTACATGAGCCATCCTCAGATAATAGGTGTCCCCGGAAATTGGAAATGTCCCTGGATTTATGCAACATCTCTGGACTTTGTAGAAAGGCCCTGAAAATATCTGTTTGGTCTCCGGTTCGTAGAGACAGTTTGATAGTTTGGGTTCTTGTGACTACTTCTATTAATCCCACCAGGATGTTACAGTTTTATACTCCTTTAAAATTGGGAGATTTCTTCCGATGCCCGAGTTGTGTGATGTAACGGGGTACATCTGGAAGCTCTTAACAGGATCATTTTTGGCGGAGGACGGAGTAAAATTTTATTACTGCTCCACAGATGACTTTTCAATCTACTAGAATTTTTGGTAGAGGGGCAATGTCAATACAGAGGGAAGTTAATGACCATGAGATGTAACGTTCCTTGAAATTCAAACTTGTTTGTTCCTCCATAATTACTGACGGATGGTTATGTATACACTGAGAAGGATACAATGGGCCGCTACTTGTATGCTAAACTGATGGTTGCAATAAAAATAAAAAAAGCAGGGACATTAAAAATTGTTGACTTTGCTAAGCGAGTAATGAATGGATTTGTACTCTCAGCAAACGTCATCTGCCATAGCGACAAAAATAACGACAGATTTATACGGCTTTGTTTTGCTGGAATTTGATACGGCGTTTAAACAGAACCTAAACTGTCTGGAATTTACGGATATACTTTAAACTGTCTCCAATCAAAAATTTACTCTTTCCCATCTACTGTACATCTCACTTTGGAAAAATTGGTAAACGTATGAGCCTACGACCCACTTATTGGTGGGTCTCTGCCAACTTTCCCTTCCTTTCCGTATCTAGCAGTCAGAATGTGCATGTCTGTTGGTCAGTGGGAGACTGCATACATTATACAGGAGGGAAGTTAATCTGCGTTTGATAGTTTAGTTTAGTAGAAAAAAGGGATCAGGAGCAATATATAAGCACGGGAACATGATATATAGCCTTTTTAGGATATTGACTTAGTTTAGTTAAATAGTAGATAAAATGGATCAGGAGCAGCACTCAAGTCCCCATCAAGGACCCTATAGGAGAGAGAAAAAAAAAAACTGAAGACACAAACACTCAGACCCGATTACAATGCTTAAAGTGCTTGTCCAAAGCATTCTTAAACCCATTGACACTACTTGCAAGTACAATTTTCTCAGGCAAACCATTCCACTCATTCACAACCTTATTAGAAAAAAAAGTTATGCCGAATATTAATCCTACTTTGCGACTTTTGGAGTTTAAGACAATGACCTCTGGTACAACTACTATTAGCGAACATGAAAAAGTCGGTAAAGGATACATTGTCAAAACCATACACAATCTTGAAAACCTGAATCAAGTCCCCACGTAACCTCCTAAGCTCCAGTGTGGTGAGATTCAACAGTTGTAACTGCCTATAATAACCTGAACACTCTTTAAGGATGCTGTATTATAACAGTTAAGTAATATTACCAGGTCAGACATCAAAATCATAAGCAGTCTGGACACAGCTCCTGAAGCAGCGGTGCTTTTAGCATCAATTTATCTGTGATGATACTGATTAAAGGATCTCTTGTGACTTTTAATCTCTACTGTATGCGTGTGTGTGTGACTTACCACTTTGGTCTGGTTGTAGACTGGTTTGATCCTAGCCAGAGCATTCTTTTCCCTGAATATGACTTCCATCAGCTCCTTGGCGTGGACATCGTTGACGATGATAACGGGTCGGTCGAGTCTCCGCAACATCCCTGCCTCTCGGAGCTGAAAGGGAAATTTTCGAGAGAAATTAAAGATTTCGTTGTTTAGAGTGTGGTGTGGCACTGCACCACCCAACAGAATATATATACAGTTTATTTTTTAGATGCTTAAACATTTCCAGTGCATGTTTCAGGTTGATGAAATATACTCTTTCAGCTGTTAGAGAATTTATTTTAGGGAGATGTAGTGAAATAAAAGAGGAAGATATGATAGCTTAATGGTCTGCATCTTCCTTCCTGGTAATGTGCTTCGCTGTATAATTATTAATTACCTACTAATCAGCTATGCAGCTACAAGGTTTCTCCTTCAATGGATATGTTCTTTCCTTTGAATGACGTAAAACTCCTTTGAATACAACACAAATATTTTACTTTTCTTCGTCGTCGTTGCCAATTTACAAGAGATCATATACACATATGAAACTGTTAGGAAATGATGGATGCTTGTACACTGGCTAGAGATAAAAGGAGTATTGTGGTGAACCGAGTTTGAAGTGTTAAATTAATTTTCACATGTGTACAACCGTTACAATAGTAATTAGTAAGTCTGCAAATGACACCTTTACTGCAGTCTATATACTGTATTGCTGGCAAAATAGTACTCCTGTTTCCCATAAATGGGATACAAAAATCCTAAGGAACCGTTCTGATCGAATTAAGTCGTAAAATAATCCACACAAAAATTGAACGATGTAGGCACTTTGGATGGTAGAATGAGAAGGAAGGGCCATTGACCAGATGACCAGAGGGGCCGGTCATAGGGCACACAGTGTGCAAAGGTTACCAGTTCAGTCTAGACACGGTAGAATGAGAGTGCTAAAGTTGTGGGGAGATAGGTAAGCGAGGAGTGAATGAAATACATTTTCCCTTGGTAAAACGTAACAAAATAAATAGAAAGTAATATATCTCATCAAAAAAATGGTAATAAGGAGAGAACAAATGTTGTATTTATGTCTGCTGTATATAGATTATGACTTTAGCAATGGAAAATTCCATTTTAAATCTTCTTTTTATGGAACTGCATTCAAGCCTACTGAACAGTTTTCCAAAAATTATTATAAATTATATATAAATATATATATAAATTGGTCCATAAATTGGCTATAACCTTCACTAGTGCAGATAAAGTGGAAAAGAATTTATCCCATATCTTAACATACAAATGCCCACCCAAAAGCAGTACAGAATAGACCTACAGCCAAAAATAAAAATCAGATAAAGATTCCCTTAATACAACAAGTATTATTATGACTCCAAGCAATGAAAACCATTGAAAACTTTTTCTATTGTTGATAGTTAAAAGCCACTCACAATCAGAAAATGTTGTGCACATATTTCATAAAAAAATTTGACATAATAATGCATTGTACTAGTGGTTATGATCATGGAAAATATTACTATTATTCATACAAAACTACGCAATTTCCCATCAAAGTTGTGATAGGTCTCAGATTTGAAAAAACTCATGCTTTTAAACATCAAATTTTGCGTTTATTTATCACATTTATCCAAAATGAACTGTGCAGACGCAGAACGGTAGCGCGAAAAAGACCTTAAAAACTGCGGCCACCATGAAAATCAGATTAAAAATTTCCCGTTTACTAGCATAACGACTCCAAGGCATTGAAAACGCTGGAAAACTTTAACAAACGTCGATGGTTCATTCTCCCAAATCAGAAAATAATCTCACGCACGTACATACTGCGCACAAGTACGCCACAACATAATGCATATCGTACCATATTCGGTCGTTATCATGTAACTATTACTTACAAAACTGCAAAATTCTCCATTAAAGTTATGACATTAGCTCACGAATGACGGTCTCCTCGCATTACTCGCTATGGACGCTAAATTTGCTAAATTTTTATAATCCACTGGCAGCTCTCCTAAACGAGTGTTTGAAGATATAACCGACGGCGCCTCGCCAATAACTTGAGGCGATCCAGGCTTTTGCATGCAGACTCATCAACGTGTGAAGCCCAACCATTGGATCAAACATTTATGCAGTTTATGGACGAATCCATACATGTGGATACTCTCGCCGAGAATGCGAGAAATAGCAGATGCCCATTGATTATGACTCAGAATAAGAAGAGGAAGGCATTTTTTTCCCTTTTCCTGACGAGAGGGGAACGGAAGGGAAATGATAGAATACTCGCCTAATTTAGGCTGTAACCCGAACCAACCGAGTGTCAGTTTGAACTCACATCTTACAGTAGTTTATCAGTTTGATAGCTTTAAAATGTTTTTTCCCCATCTTTCCGTTCCACGAATGAGATGCGGCCAAAAAAAGAGAGAGAGTGAAGATTACAGAAATAGAGAGAACGGGAACTTTGAAGAGCTGCATTCATTACTTTCGGATGAATTATATTCGAGAGGAAGGTTCTCCAGTAGAATCGTGGCCGAAATCAGTAGAGTACTACAGTAACTACTAGTGGATATCTTGTGAGGTTCTAAAAAGGGGGTTTTCTCGACAGGTTTCCTCGAATGAATATATGGACTGCAATATCACATATCGGGTCGTTTCGGGGTGACAGAACGAATGCAGAGAACAATTCTATGTGGTGTAGGGCGCTGCATCTAACGTCGATATCAAAACATGTAGAAAATGGACACTTTTCCTGAGACTTGACATTAAATTCCCGAAAATTTGTTCGTTGGTTTTTAAATCAAATTTGAAAGAAACACTCAATTTGGACAGAACCAGTAAGTTGGAATCCTTTTCTTGTAGGCATAATTACAGAATCCAAGTATTGCTCAAAAAAAAAAAATAAAATATGTTTTTAAGCTCGCAGCTCACCATTTTTCATCATACTTGTTGACAGTTGTGTTTCAATTGTACTTATGACAACAGTACCTGTGTTTATTAATTTGTCTGCTTGACTGTTTACTTTAGGGATGGACCATCCTAACAGGACACTTTCTCAGCCTAGCTTCCACACTAATTTGTTAAAGATATCACCATTTTTTTTCTTCATTCAAGTAAGAATTATTCAAGTCCTACTTGCCAAAACTGCCTGACTATATGCAGTCAATTGTCTGTAGTTTTTGGTATAATATCTCACAATCCAAATTTCAACCAGAGGATGAAAAAACCCACCAACTCTATTGCGATAGAATAAATTAATACTGTTGATCAAATACCTGAACTTTTCTCCTTCTTACATGACTGATTTAGTCCATACAAGCTTTTGGCCACATCACAAAACCCACCATCCTAGAGCTTTATATCCATATCATGTATATTGCGTAATAGCATAATAATGAAATTTATTCCATTTTGCTGTAAAACTTGGCTTCCAGAGGTGACTTATCCCAACCATGATAAAACCAAGAACAGGTCGATATAAAACACACCCGACACTTTTTTAAATATTTTTTTATTCATATTAAATTCGTTTATTTTAGGTCTCATACAGTGTTTCTGTCTTCATCAGGCCATCTTTGATATGGACACTGCCCAGACTCTTTCTCCAAATAACTTTGCTTACCGCATCGGTGTGCTTAACTGTGCATTATCTACCGTATATATGACAAGTTGATAATTATCCTTTATGTAGCTGGGCACGGGATTAATGCCAGGATAATCAACGGTAACTGACATTTCAGACAGATTCATCGATGGAAGAACCCAAAAGAAAAGAAAAAGAAAAAAGAAAAGAAAAAAACGAAAAAATATTGTGCACTGCCACACGCTTCATTCAAAACACCTTTTCTAATTATAGTACTCTTAACGGAGCCAGACTTCCATGGTCTTTTGGTTGTTTGCCACAAAGGACAGGAAGTCCTTTTACACATTGTTTGAAGGAATTTGCAGCTAATAACATCATCAATAGGTTGTAAAATTAACAAGGTGGCATTGTTTCCATGTATCCATATACAATTTAAGAATATTATGTTTAACTTTACATAACAACTCCATTATATAACAGACCTTTTACTTACTTCTTTGGGGCCGGGGAGGGGGGGGGGGTGGAGTGGGAGCATTTTTTCTTATTCAATACAGATATGTCAGTAAGGTAAACTGACTTCACAAATCCCAAAACTTATCAGGTTTGGAGTAATAATGAGTTTACCTGCTTCCTCACAAGCAGGCTTTTGGGCCCTTTGGGTGGTAGAATGGGGGAAGGGGGGGGGAATTGTCATTGACCAGTAGTGACCGTTCCCTGAGGGTGTACAGTGCTATAAAAGGGTTATTAGTTCTCACTCTAGGGATGGTAGAGTGAGTTATGAGAACGTGAGGAGACAGGTAAGCGAGGAAGCGTTTCTGGGTGTCTGGGTGAAAATCAAGTCGTTGCTAGACGTGTTGGAATGGTAGATTTGAAAGGAAGAGGGCAGTACCCCTGCAGAGGTCTCATTGGGGTGCCATGCAGTGCAAGAATGTTACCAGTGGTATATAAAAGACTACTGGTGTACAGTAGGTAGAGTGCATATGTATGGGGAGCTAGACAGGAACAGTAAGAGAGGAACATGGACATAAAGTTATGCAATCTCTCAGAGTTACAATTAATTGGTACAAAAAAATTAAGAATCACCAAGACAGTAATTAATGCAACAAACTACACTCAAGCCTATAGGTATCTATTAGCAAATTGAGGCACATCTTGACCAACGTGTTGATAGTTATTTTGATAAAAGGTATTAAAACCGACTTCTCCCTGAATTTTTCATTTTTAAAAATTTGTTGCAAGGCGTTTTAAAAGAAAGGTTGCTATGTTTAAGTACCACACAAAACCAAGACTGTTTGTTTGTGCAGAGTAAAATTCTGTCACAAAATACATGTGGTTTTACTTTCAGAAGTGGATCGACAGGGCCGCCCTTCTAAAATGCTGGCAGGGTAGGTAGATGGAAAAGTGCATGATGTGAGAGGAGACATGTAAGCGGAGTACAGTCAATATGTCATGATAATAGAAATTATGGTTGTTTCGATTTCATGTGCAGAAGAGTTCCTTTCTCTGCTGGATTGAATCAGCTATAACTTCCAATTATCCGGACTGCGACGTCAGATGTGGCAGATGTCGGATACAAATTTAGTTACATAATAATCCTACCTACCCTCTTGGCTCCACTGATCACATGCACATGCAGTTATATCGATACACTACCCTATTCAAGACTATCTTAATTAATCAAGCTACGGTAAACTTTTCTTTTCTTCAATATTTTTACAGTATATCAACCCTCTACCAACACAACCTACTTTACACCCAATTTCCATTTTCAATGTATCCATTTTGCAATGTCTGTTACCTGTAAATGTCAGTCATCCAATGTCTAACTAGATAACGCAGGCCATGTCCTAGATTATTTGCTCTTTATGTCTCCTCAGATGTAGGGCGAGCTTAATGAACTTGACTCTAGGCAGTATCACCTTCTCGACAAAACTATGTCGAAGGGGATATCTTGCAGATGAATAAAATCTAATCCTAACTCTTGGGTATAGTATTAAAGACCGTTATAGACCTTTTACAAACTGTCTTCAGATGTTACACATTTTCTTACCACAGACCTGCACTATCTGAATAATTCTAGCTTAGATAAATACTTTTGTAAAATGACTGAAAAACAACATATTGTTGTTTTTGTTCTTCTTCTTCATATCATTATTGATGTTACTGTTATTAAACAAACATTCTCAAAGTAAACACTCAAAAATAGGGGAAAACAGACATTCAGCCCGAAAACTATAAGAAAACAGTAAGAGCAAAACCAAGAAAAAACAGACACAAGAGACTCTATGACAAAATGTAAACAAAACAATAGAAATTAGTTTCAATTTCATTTAAGGGTTGATGAGGAAATGTAAGTTTTTAGCAGGTCAACTGTTCCAGAGTATGGGAAAGTTAAGTTTGTAGTAAAGACGAATGGCACAGAAATATCAAGTAGGTGATCTAACCTAGTACAACAACTGCAAGCTATCAATTTAGCTGCAACCGTGTGTATTATTACAAGATGATTCTGAAAGTAGAAGTTAATTATGCAAATGGGGGATTAACGATTAATTAAGATTGAACCGGGAGACAAGTACTGCCAGATACATTGCTAAATAATTCAGAAAGGAATCATGCCCATGCACAAAGCATACTATGTACATTTTTCCATTATGAACGGTACCTTGTTTGAGCCTCAAATTTGCAGCTTTATTTTAGACATGAAATTTTCAGTAAAGGAAGCCTGGTTCCCCTGCTTGAATTGCTCAACCCTTTTATCCATAAATGTGTGACAACTTAACTTCCTCCTTCCCTTCCCTCAGTAAAGAATATTAAGCATCCCGTATTATGATGAAAACTTTTTTGACAGTCTAAGTGGAATTTTATGAAAAAATCTTGCAAACTAGCAGCTTGAGTCAAATCATCATGGCAATTGTTTTGCAGGGCATGACAAACACTTCTTACTTCTCCTTCTTCTTGATGCTTTCACTAAGATTGTCACTAGTGGATATCTCTAACATAATTTAACATGGTAATTGCAAGTAGGAGGAGCATAAAGTAGGAGAGCATTAAAGTAAATGAATTCTTCAGAAGTTATCTTCAATTAGTACTCCATCAAAATTTTAAACTTTGATCTCATTATTCATCAACCAAGCAATAATGCTTCCCCTTCCTTGTTTTTCTACTCTAATGCACTGGCATAAAGTTAGTTTCCAACATATTTGCTTATAATACAAAGGTACCATCTTTTGCGTCTTTTTTGTCATCTTTCATTCGCTTCATTTATTATCAAGAAAATACAGAGCTTCAATATACACCAACACCTATAGAAATTAAACAGTTCACAAAACACAACTAGGCAAATACTGTATAATTAATTTACAAATAAATACAACAACTGAAGGTAAATCTTAGAATATTGTAAAATGAAAAGCATATGTCATGCAGCATCAGTATACCCCTTTTTAATGACATAAATTTACTTGTGTAAAACAAAATGGGGAAAAAAAATTCTCTAAAGCTTGCAAAAGTATAACATTTACTATATATTGCCTATGGCGGTTTAGACTTGAAGTGGCCATTTCCTTGAGTCTATTGAGCCTTAAGACCCAGACAAAATTGTTTTAGTCTGATTCATGAATCTTAAAATTTTTCTAAGTTCTTACGGCATGTGTGTGAAGTGTACTTGTGTTACCAGCAAATGTCACGCTAGCTTAAGTAGATGCCTACAGGGTGCATGGATCTACTGCTGTGTCAGTGAGTACAGTCATATCTCACATTCAGCCTTGAGGTATATAAATCCGTAGAGATGTAGATCCATTCCACTAGCGCCCTTGAAAATAACGTTAGCTTCATACACAGAATGTAGAACATCATCTGTAAGTTTGTCAAGGCTGTTTAATATTACATTGCACAACCTGTTAAGTAACACATCAATGGGCAAACTTTGTAACATATCAATATTTTATGTCCTATACAATTTTGAGTCGGTGATCTTACTCTTCATGTTGCAACAGCTGGAAATATCATTTCTCAAGGTTACTGAGCATTTTTCTTTATATTTTTGTTGTTTGTGCTTGAAAAAAGGACATTGGGAGTCAAGATGGATGTTCTCCATGCTTCTTCAAGATGTAACAATATAATATGTCACTAAATTCACTTAGGCTATTAATGTCCCATATATGTAACATGTTAGGCTACCTAATCATCTGCACAATGTACCAAAAATATAACTGATATGGTCTTTATAACTCCGCTTCTACTGTAGTTGATACAACATGTTTCATAGGTTGGGAGTACTAGGGAGGGGCAGGATGGGAAAACTGATGCCAAACTAAACGGAGGGAATTGAAACAAAAAGATAAGAGAGTCCTGTAATTACAGACAAGTTTTCATAATCACACAAAAGACCACCACATCTTCAAGAGAGGATATCATTTGATCACTTGAGAGTTTGCCTCCATCTTAAAGCAGCATTTTGCGTTGAGTCACAATTTTTCCTCAATTTTTGAGTTTTTATCATAATACAATCACAAACGACCAAAGTAAGACTTTCTCATATTTTTTACCC
>JAIPMN010030686.1:0-12368 GCA_020650975.1 Apostichopus californicus
AAAATTATGTCTATGTGAACATGAAGACTTGAAAATTACAGTTAAAAAGAGTCATTTTATGGTTGATAAAGTACGACTGGCAAGCAATTACAAAAATTACGTAAAAAAAAGGTGAATTTGAACTTTGATGATGAAAATCTGCCAGTGTTTGGATATTTGCAAAATTATGTCTATGTGAACATGAAGACTTGAAAATTACAGTTCAAAAGAGTCATTTTATGGTTGATAAAGTAAAACTGGCAAGCAATTACATAAATTACGTAAAAAAAAGTTGAATTTGAACTTTGATGATGAAAATATGCCAGTGTTTGGATCTTTGCAAAATTATGTCTATGTGAACATGAAGACTTGAAAATTACAGTTAAAAAGAGTCATTTTATGGTTGATAAAGTACGACTGGCAAGCAATTACAAAAATTACGTAAAAAAAGTTGAATTTGAACTTTGAAGATGAAAATCTGCCAGTGTTTGGATCTTTGCAAAATTATGTCTATGTGAACATGAAGACTTGAAAAATAAAGTTAGAAAGAGTCATTTTACTTTGGGCTTGGAAAAGCTTTTTTTCAGTTTTGGGATTTTCTTGTTACCAAAACTATTAAAAATTGAATAAACCATCATCATTTTACTATTTCACATTGATAGCCAGTTGGTAGCAATCATTTTATCCTTAATAGCAATCGGCAATATGTCTATACAGATATGAAAGAAATGTAAGTTACAGTTAAAAAGAGTCATTTTACTTTGGGTTTGGTTAAGCAATTTTTGGTTTGGTGACTTTCTTGTTACCACAATATATTAAAAATTCAAAAAAGTATTTATTTAGTTCTTTTAAAGCTAGAAGTAATAATTTTATCCTTTGTAGCAATCCCCAATATGTGTATACAGAGATGAGAGACATGTAATTTACGGTTAAAAGAGTCAATTTACCTTGGATCTGGTGAAGCTGTTTGAGTATGGTATAAGCCATCTTGTTACTTAAATATATTAATAATATACAACTCATTTAGCCCCAGTAGTCATCTAATTTTTCGTTTCAATTGCAAAAGATTTACTGTATTATTATTTTTTAGTTTTGTGATCAATTTTAATATGGGAAAGGGTAAGGTCATCCCATTTTTTATTTTTATTAAATGAGTGCAATTCTTAAATCCTATCTGAGTTGCAACCAGTTGTAAAATGAAACCTAGGGGTGGATGCATTAGTAACAGAATTTTGGTAAATACTTAGTATTGATTATTTGAAAGACAGTTGACTAAAACTGTCTGCCTTTAGATATTTGGTTCAATAGTTTTTCTAACCGTCTGAAAAGATTCTTTCGGTCCTTGTGTACCCAGGTAGCAGATCTCAATTGAATTTGTACAAAAAATCGCTACGTAAGCAAACAAAATATACACATGCACTTTTCAAAACAAGCAAAAACATAAAAAAAATATGTACGAATAAAAGCAAATAACTGAAAACATGAAAATATCAAGACACAAAAATAAAAACAGAAAAACAAAAAAACATTGACGGATATCAACCATCAAAATTGCTCCATTTTAATCGTCTTAAGTCCTAATTTTTCTCAGGAGCTATCAATGGAACGAGAAGATTATCAAACTCGAATTTGGCGAAAATGTTCTCAAGGCACGAAAATTTCATCAGCAAAAAAATGTCCACAAAACTTTAAATTTTTTTTTCAATTTTTTTTTCATTCCTTTTCCTTTCTATTTAAATTTGATGGGATAAAATGTCAACTGATAACAAAAAGCAGAAATCACGGATGAACAATATGAACTGCTGAATATGAGTGAGAAACTTTCCCTTTTTTATGAAAATATTCTCAAGGCATGAAATTTTCAACAACGAGAAAATGTCCACAAAACTTGAATTTTTTTTTTCCATTCCTTTTCCTTTCTCTTTAAATTTGATTGGGATAAAATGTCAACGGTTTAAAAAAACAGAAATCACAGATGAACAATATGAACTGATGAATATGAGTGAGAAAACTGTCTCTTTTAGTTTTGTACAAGATGCAATGAATCGTCTTCTCTGGACAGATACACATTCCTACCTGGGGCTACTGCTTGCTGCACAAAGGCAGTCTGTGGAACAATCGCAGGCTGTTGAGGGCTCCCCACTGAAAGTATAATCGACTTGTTTAACATCTTTCTTCATCACTCCAATCTTAAATAGCCCCATCATTTTAAAACTGGTGAAGGAATTAATTGAAAACAACCCCCCTGCCCCACCCTTCCCCTCCCATCTTTTAGCTATGATACTTTTGGAAGAATTTTTAGATTAATTACTTTCCGACAGTGATGGAAACTTTTGTTTCCATCATCCGAATCGGTGGTATTTTTTCTCTTACTCTGGGCTTTTTGAATAGAAGAATAGGAACTAGTGCTAAATATGTGCTAACAACCTTGTACTCCTACCCATGCTTAGAGTTCTGTACTCATGACTAATGGCATTGTACTCATACTCATACCAAGAGGGACTCTTAATTGTACTTGTACTCAGGCTGTTCTACTTGCACTCCTACTCTTGCTTAGAGTTCTGTACTCATACTAGTGCTAATGGCATTGTACTCATACTCATACCAAGAGGTACTCTTAATTGTACTTTTACTCATGCTGTTCTACTTGTACTACAAATCTGGTACACACTAAATGCTATCATCAAATATTCTCACAGACTAACAAGCATTTGGTCCTCTTTCCAAAAAACCTCAGAACTTTCCAAAAACCCAATCAGTTTATTCCTACTGCATTAGAGGGATAGGAGTCTTATACTTAAACAAGGAAACGTATCGATCCAACTCCAATCTTGATAAGTCAATCCGTTGCTGAGGAACATACAAATTTTGAGTCACCTGACCACAAATTACCAACATAAAAATATTAAACATTCCTTCAAAAAATTGAATTATTTTCCAAGGGTAAGTAATCACTTCAATTTTAAAGAAAATAAAACAAAACCAGCTGTTTGTGTAGTCCATGAATGACATATTACAGGTTATCGCACAATGCACCCATCCAAATAAAGGCAATAAACTGTAATATTTTATACCTCAACAAAGGGAACAAGTTACGAGGCTGGGAGTTGTGTCAATGTGCCTCGTTTCACAAGCTCTGTAGAATTACTGTTTAATTCTCAGTCTTATTTAAATTGCTACAAAAATTTCATTCTTATTATTACAGCTTATGTAGCTTGTTTGTTCCTACTATAACATCAAATTTCCATCACTCTTTGTACACCCATACACACCAAAAGCTTTATATCACATCAGTTGTTTCAAAATATCCGTAGGATGAGAATTGTAAATGTTTTAGTCAAGAGCTGACAGTTTGTACTTACTTGGAGCCCCGAAAGCATATTCAAAGTTTGCACCAATGTTGTTGTTATTTGGGAAGCCTGAGAGCAAATAGAGAAAAATAACAACGAAATTATATGAAAACTCTGTGAACTGTTACATAAAGTAGGCGGTTTAACGGAAATTTTAATCTGTCATTATTATGGTGCCAATCTTTGTCTGAATTAATCGTAAAAACTTCACAGCTGAACATAAATGTTTCTCTAAAGCCGCGGCAAAGCTGTGACATTATCGAATAAAACTGAATTTTACATTTCTAGTTGCCAGTGGTTTTGTAAGCTCAACGGTAAATGAGCGATCGTGATGTTCATCATAGAAGACTGTAATTGTAGGTGCTCGCCCCTCTGCTCTAAGTGAAGAATCAGAAATGGTATAAAACTGACAAATATACCTGACCTAGCAGGGATCAGACCAACTTTTGATAAGATCTAAGGACTACCATGAATTTGCAATATAGGACTATTGCATCTGGAGGCAGTCTTCTAAAAACCCTTTCCCCTAAAAACAGTTTTTTTGCACTTTGAGGAAATCAATTTTTCTCTATTCTACATGAAAATATTAGTAATAAATTAGTAACAACAAAAGGATTTACCAAACAATGACCAGAATATACCACAAAACATAGATACCCTCAAATGGGTGCAGCTTTGGCACAGTGTCACAAAGGGAAGCTGCAGCAGCTGCATTCCCCTGCAGCAAAGCTGAATCAGTACCAAACAATAGGGATGATCTTGGCAGACCCACAATAGCCTATCGTGTGAAACTGCAGTGACTATTGTGTAATAACTGCAAAGCACAAAAAGAATATGTCCTACGAAGCCTGGCTGCAGGATGCTGCAGCCCCCTCAGCATCCTACTTTTGACACAGTACCTTAAAACAAAAATATGGTCAAAATGCCAAATGTTTGGCTTGTTTACTAAATTTAGGTAGAGCACCCTCCATCTTACAGATACCAGACATAATGAACAAACAACAGTAGATGTTGCTTCTACTGGACATATCATAGGCATATCATAGGCAATATCCAATATATTTGTTTCTGAAGCTAATAGAAATCCCTAGCAACACTCCTCTTTTTCACATTGACAAAAATGCCGATGCGACGGGGAAGGGCAGGTGGGTGGGAACTCCAGAAATCCTTCTGATTTTACCATACCCAAAGGAGCAGGCTCAAACCTTAGCAATGTTTTCCCATTTTAAGAGACTGCAAGTTTCTCCCATTTTGGTGACAATAACACCTGTTTGAAAATGATTCTTTTAATCTCCGAGGATAATGGCTTAAATGGCTCAAACGGCCAGCAATGTAGTTGCCCCAGCATGGAGAGATGCTTTGAGAGTGACACTAAATTTGTGTTGTAGAAGCTTCAACATTGCATGATAGCTGACATTTTAAACTTATTTTGAGTCAGTGCTGATGACATTTCATCAGGAAATAATTTAGCATTCAAATTTTGTGTAAGCAGTTTTCCAAGACTCTGAATTTTGTCTCGTAATAAAATACTACGGTTTCAGTGTACAAAACACTGCTATACAGCTTTGCACTTGTTTAGTAAATTTGACCATTTTGCATAGACCTCTGTTATGCAGGGATGTGCTCACACTGGGCAGCACCGGGCGGCTGCGCCCAGCAGTTCTGAATGCCGCCCAGCACAAACAGTATTTAAAACATTTCCGCCCGGCACTTTTTTGATGATAATTTAACAAATTTTACCATAACCAAAATTTGGGAGAATATATGACACAGAATAGGAAAAATAGCACCACCTAAATATACTTCATGTTCAAAATTTGTCCAGTGGGGAGGGGGTACCCCACCCATGAGATCCCTCTCCCAGGGTGTGGATCGCACTACCGCACAATCTGCCGGGCACTCAAATATTCCTGAGCACATCCCTGGTTATGTGATACCAGAAAACTTAATTCCCTGATCTAATATCTCACGATTTAATTTTTTCTGACTGGTTGTAATGTTCTGTATAACTAAACTGAAGTATCACAATATTATGACAGGGCGCTGGAAAAGTTTCCATTCTTGTCATGAAGATGGTAGAACGTTACCTTTTAGGAATAGCTATTTAATTATCATTTCAAAAGATTTTACAATAAAATCAACTGAATGAATTGAACATTAAGAGTGCCCCCCTTCCACCCTCCGGCCAGGCCCTGCCAATCCCATGTCAAGATATGTAGGACCTCTTTTTGGCTGTTAGTAAAGCTACACTTGTTACAATCCTACTTCTACAACACAGGTGTTTGCCACAAATCAATGTTAGAAGGGAAACGCTGTAGCACAACTTATCGTACAATTACACCACATACATGTATTGACAAAACCATTCAAAATGCACAGTTAAGATGACACCATGGTTGAGCCCAGAAGAACCACTGGAATGTACCACACAAGGAATTGGATTGCAAACGGGTAGCAGATGGGTACATCAGGTTTTTTTTCAAAGAAAGTAGCCCTCACGAGGTGTACCGCTTCTACAGGTTTCCATGTGGAAGACGAAAGCAGACAGTAACTACCCATCATGCAGTGGAAAAACTATGTACCACAAGACAAGAAAACTGACCCATAATCAGAAAAAGAGCCAAAACTTTCAACCATTTACAGCCAAAGATTAGCACTTTGCTTTTAATAATTGCTCAAACATTGTTCACAACAAACTATTTTTCTTTTTCCCTTACCCTTATTAAATTGATGAAAATTGATCAATTTTAGTTTGCGGCAGACTTTTCAAAAATTTCATACAATATAACTGAGCACTACAAGTATATATATATTTCTAAACCCCACCCCCCCATCTCTCGCTCTCCCCACCCCCCTCCAATGTTTTAACTTTGCAGTACCTGATGAGGCTGAGCTGATCCTAGC
The DNA here is from genome assembly GCA_020650975.1 of Apostichopus californicus. NCBI lineage: Eukaryota > Metazoa > Echinodermata > Holothuroidea > Aspidochirotida > Stichopodidae > Apostichopus > Apostichopus californicus. Next base: position 6,234 of record JAIPMN010030686.1, read on the forward strand.
TTGTGAACGAACAGCCATGGATGGGGAGGATGATGACGATGGGACCACTGAGGGGGCCAGAGGGACAATGCCAAACACGGACTCAAGCTGGGAGCTGTTGCTCTCAGAATCAATCACGCTATTCAGGACTCCAGAGTCCTCCTGACCGGTAGGGAGAATCATATCATGATCAATATCCAATGACAGGGGTACAGGATTAGGGGCAGAGGTGACTTCAGGGGTGTCAGAGGGGCCATCCATCAAATTGGCAAAGGGGTTGGTTATAGACAAAGGATCTGGTTTGGGGTCACAGATTGTGAAACAGACAGGGATATACAGTTCATGACAAAACAAAAGTAGCAAGGAGGAGGAGCCATTAAAAATTCCAAAAGTGTACAACAGGGTAGGAAGAAGACAGAAATTCAAACCAGAAGATTAAGAGAGTTGAAAAGAGAAGTGAAAAGAGAAAAAAACGTAAGTCCAGAGCAGCAATGAAAAGAGAGAAAAAAAAGAAAGAATAAAATAAACAGATGAAAAAATCATTTTGAATTGGAACTGAAAATAGCAGAGTGCCAATAGAGAGAAGAACAAAATCAGCAAGTGACAAATCGGTGAAATACTTTCAAAATTAATTATTCCATATCTGATACTTTTGGTTTTCTCCTTCCCCAAAAAATCAGTATATTTTAGTGGAAGTTCAACTTCTGATATGTAAAAGGGGAGGGGGGGGGCGGGTTAAAAGTCGTCTTTACAAAAAGCATCACATACACATGTATGAAACTACCGTCAAGAGACGATATTCTCCCCTTGAATTGATAGGTCTCGGAGGCGAAACAGATACAACTGGAATGTACCGATTCTCTGCAAAGAGGTTGTTGCAAAATACTTGACAGAACAAATGACCTTTGTAAGAAAGGAGACCAGGGCTTAACAATTAGGAACTTTTTAAAATGATGTAAAGCTGGGGTGGGCAACCTACGGCCTGCGGGCCACAAGCGGCCCGCCAGTGGTTTTTTTGAGGCCTGTGAGATGTCTCCAAAAAAAAAAAAAAAAAAAATCAATCTATTTTACATCATCACAAAAAATGAGCTAGCTGCTTAGAATTTATCAGCACTAATGATGCTGTCAGGTAGGCCTATTATCCCCACTAATTATCAACTGGACTGTATTGACATTATGTTTTTGTGAATACAGATTAAGTACACACACCTATTGCTTGAAAGTCCTTGGAATCAAAGGTTTGGAATCAACAGCAGGTCGTTAGTTAGGTGCAGCCTAGTCAATTTTTCACTCCTTATTTCTGGCCCATTCATTCAAAAAGGTTGCCCACCCCTGATTTAAAGGAATACAAAACTCCTTCCAACCTGAAACCTTTTCTTCTCCAAACCGCAAAGACACATGCAAAGCATTTTACTACTCTTTTTTTCAGGATAAAACAATGTATTTATGATATTATTCCTATTGAGATTTCATCTCTCATATATATGTACGCAACTTCATGTCAGAAGTGGAATTGAAATGCGTTATAATACATCGAGATCAAAACATAAAGCAAGCTAAACTACTGATGTATAGGCGAGGGAACGCAGCAACGAGGGTAAACTATATCTAATTCTACACACACAAAGAATAAAAGGTTTAAACTTATAAGACATGTCTGTCCAAGACACATAAATGTTCTCTACAGAAAGCTGAAACTACCATCAAGATTATGTGAATGACTATCATCTTACTGTCAGTACAAGCATATTCAGTAACACACCTTTCACGATAGATAAATCTTTTTCGGAATTTGATGCTCGGAGAACAATTCAAACCCCTGTGATTACCGAAGGTAACAAATGAACGACAAGATATTGTGATTAATAGTGGCAGCAAGTCTGTAAATTTAAAACAGATAGGTTTGATCAACTCTTCTTTTTTGAACTGTTGATAGCTTCATTTGCAATGACAATTGGCCCTAGAGAATATGCTACAGAATATGACAAAATGAAAATCTATTGGTTCAAACTAGCACGGTCATAAGACATTTTGTGATTGCTTAGATCAGAAGAGTGATGTAACTGATTTGATTTCATTGAAAAAGTAAACTTGTGCTATAATCTCTGATACCATGTTAGTGATAACCATGTCCTACGCCCAGCATCCCCCCCTATCTCAGCTCCTTGAACCCCCCCCCCCCCGCACCACTTTAATGACAGATCTCCTACATCCCCTATATGTACAAGGTAATGCTTGGAATATCATCTACTGTATTAAGGAAAATTAATCTGACCAAACTACAAGCCTTTTCAGTCAGAGTGGGATCGGTGAAGGATTAACTGAAGAGCAGTGGACAAGGTGTTCTAAAATCTACAGAACTATTACATGACAGCTATGTATTAAGCTTAGGACATACAGCAGGTGTGCACTGAACATATAAAGACATGTGGTGCTGCTATAGCAGCAGGGTTTGTCAAACGTCAGTTACTTGTAAAAACTTGGTCCAGGTATGAGAGCGATTCCGTGTAGCTGCCCGGGGCAGAGGAGCTAGCTGCCTCGGAACGTTTCAGGTTAGAGATGCGGATGGGTGTACTGGCTGATCATGCCACGAATTTAAAACAGAAAAAAATAGGAGACTGTTAGAAAAAATATGAGGATGATAGACGAATATTACATTATGAGAGGGAAACCACAACCATCGAACTCCATTTCTCTTTTTTCCTTTGAAACCCCCCCCAAAAAAACTTACAGCTTTCGGATAGTTTTGTCAGCATTTTCCAGTTTTGCCTAGCTAAAGAGTTAACGACCTCTTATGAGGCTCTAACATTGTAATTGAGTACAAAAGCTGATTCGAGATATCCCTCCCCTTCACCAACATATTCCCAGCTGGAAGAGAGGAGGGGGGCGGAGGGAACACTAAAAGACATGCAATTTTTTCTACATTTTGCAAAAGCTTTTGTTTTGGAAACATACATAACAATGGGTTTGAGATCATACTGTGAATGTGGAAATAATAACATAGCAGCTGGATTTTTACAAATGTACTTAATTCTAATACTCTTCTACAACTCTTCTGGTGCAACAGAACTAAATCTATTCCAACTGCATGATATAGTGACTGGTGTTTCCAACGACACTGCGCTACAACAGCGACATAGCCAGAGGTTCAAATAGGGTGGGTGTGGGGAAGGATAAAATCCACTTTGAATTGCATCTAAGAGCACACTTATGAAAGCAGAAAACAATTCTTGATGGTCTTCCCGAAAGAGAACAATTAATAAGAACTACTGAATCAGCCTACTGTTGTAACTCTAGCCTAGGAGGTGGGAGTGGAGAATGAGGAGGAATGTTCAAACGTGCCCTGAAACAAAGAATATTGTCAAAAAGGACCAAAGACACTTTTTTATCTGCTGTATAGTCACTCCTTTCACAAGATGGTCACAGGTGTTGGATGACAGTCTTACCGGTAAACTGGAAAATTCTTTCGCATAAATTTTACTTCAAAAGTCGCAAATATATAGCACTACTTTGTGTCCACCCTTAATCATGACCGAACTTTCTCAAATGATGACACTCCCTCCCAATACAGAGACGGTAGCGGATTATTTGCCCCCCCCCCCACTCAAATGTCCAAACTGGATTGGACAGAGCTTAGCCCCACCTATCTTTAACTCCTTCTGGTGCCTGTAATAATATGCATCATTTTCAAGTCCTTTTTTTTGTTTTAATCTTTTCAACCTATGACCCTTTGGAAAAGTCTCAAGTAACACTGTTTATTTACATCTTTTATTTATATCTCCTTATTGGGAAGAACACATATCACATCTTGAGATCAAATATTCCCATTTTAAACTAACTGTGTTCAATTAATGTGTAACAAGTAGCCATGTGCACATTTTCTAACATCATCATTAAAAACTTTTTTTTCACAAATGAGACCTTTTTTGCCATTTACTTTTTCAATTTTGAAACAAAACACATTAACGTCTGTTTCAATGTGTCCATGTGTATTACATCCAGCCACACATTTTTGTTTTTCAATCTTTTTATAACAAATAAAACCCTTTCTACCACACTATATTTTGTTTCAATTTCTTATGGAAAATTAACATTTACTACAGAAGATAATAAAAGGATATAAACAGAGACACCATCGATCTATCAATAGTAACCTTCAATATACGGACAGGGTTCAAAATTCCAAAGCAGCAGCAGGGCTAATATGAAGTTCAAGGCAAGTTTAATGTCCATTTCGGCGTTCCATATCTGATTATAACCAGCTCATATTCACAGCTAATTTTGAATGGTTGTCCCGCTTTTTGAGACAACTAAGATTCTGTTCGTACAACCATAATCATTTTGGAGGTTGTTTACATCAAATTTAGAATGCATTTTAACTAAAGACTATCAAACATGTAAATTGATAACCAGGTACCACCCCAAAAAGTTGCTGTTCTGTTCACCAAACCTGCACATCCTCTCCCAAAGTGTATATATTGGTCATTGTTATTTTTACTACATTTCTTCAGACAACCAAATTTGCTGTTCCGACAATCAGAAAGGGTAAGACCAGAAGGCCAGTAAGATCAGAAAAAAATCTTTAAAACTTTGCCGTGATATATCGTAGCTGACCCAACATCACCAAACACTCAAAGAGATGTATAAACCAAAAGACCCACAATGCCATGAACTTTTTCAACAGAAACTCTCAATACAGGCAAAAATTTTGTTTACTTAATAAGGAGGAAGAACAGGGTGTTATTAAGGGTAAAGGGACACTATGAGGGTGCAAGAAAAGACAAAGAAATCTCCAAAAATCCTGAACATTATTAAATGTCTTTTTAAATAGATTTTGCATTAGCAAAGAAATATTTGGCACACAATTATGTTTGAGCCATTGACTACAGTATGACAAAACCCAATAGTTTTGATAAATTCATACAAATTTTTCTTAAATATCCAATAAAACATGCTCTGTTTGAGGTATTCAACATTTCAGTAGAGAAAATGGAAGTTGTAAATGGGTATGATGCTTTTGTACTACCACAGTAGTGAATATTGATCTCAATATAGATTACACAGGCCTTGTCCTTTTTTAAAAATTCCAGGTGTATTATAAATTGCATTCCTCAAGGTAGTAGTTATACCTAAGTGTACTGTTTACATAATTTGCTGTATGATTTCAATTGCCCTCCTGGTGCAGGGTACATATGTGCAATGTTACAACATTTTTTGTAAAGTTAGATATGGGCTCTTTGAGGGGAATTTAAATTACCCATATCAGACCAATGTTGAATGAAAAGAAATATTTATTTCTGCTGCATTTTATTTTTTATTTTTCCTGTTTGCGATAAATTGCACTTCTCTTAGGCATTTTAGCCTTGCGATCGCACTCACACACCTCAAAAAGTTCTACTTACAGTGTCCCCTTTAAGTCAGTGTCCCCTGTTAGACAGTTTCTCCTTTCAGACAGTGTCCCCTTAAGACAGTGTCCCCTTAAGACAGTGTCCCCTTAAGGCAGTGTCCCCTTAAGGCAGTGTCCCCTTAAGACAGCCTCTCTTTTAGTGTCCCTCTCAGAGCATGTTTTCAAATTCAGATGATTAAGTTTTCAAAGTAACATGAGATGATGAGAAGTGGAAGTGTTAGTCACACAATATTTTTCAAATCAAAACTCTGTAGTACTTGGATTCAATTTCAACATTTTAGTCAGGGTGAGGTGTAAAAAGCTTTAAATGATTTTGATGTTGAACATGTATCATGAGAAAATTAATCATTAGCATAAATTAAGGCTAACAAAGAACTTAGCTTATTGTCATAAGAAAAAAATTGGTAAGATGGGCTGCTGCTGTGGCATAAAAAACTGTTTCAATTAAAATGAGTCAAAGCTATATTAAAAGAAGAAAATCTTTAAAAAAAGAGAGAAAAAAGAAGGAATTAAAAGACAAGCGAGATGAACAATTTACCATTTGTGGCAGCACCCCACGAAGACTGGGCTTGTTGATTTTGTGCCATCTGGGCCTGTAGGACAGCGTTGATTCCTGGGTTGGTGTTGAGACCGATTAGGTCGTTGGCGCTGCTAGACTGCGGCGGTGGAGGCTGCTGTGCAGGGGCTAAAAATGGTTTGATATGGCTGAGTGAGGGCGCTGTTTTCAAAAGCTGAAACTAACAGTTGTT
>JAIPMN010030689.1:0-15290 GCA_020650975.1 Apostichopus californicus
CTCTTCCTCTTCCTCTTCCTCTTCCTCTTCCTCTTCCTCTTCCTCTTCCTCTTCCTCTTCCTCTTCCTCTTCCTCTTCCTATTCCTATACGTATTCCTATTCCTATTCCTATACGTATTCATATTCCTTTAAAGCATCGGACTTATTATGGTCTTTTTTACTTTAACTATGCAGCAAAAACTACACATTTTGGGCAACATGGATTCATGTGAATTTGAGCATCTTACTTGGCGTTTAATATTTACTGATCTTGAAGGTAATGACCCCCTCTACAGGTGCCACCACTACCTTGAAAACCAATCATATGTTCGGTACATCGCCACTTTGGAAACACTTGACACAAAATTCGGCATGTTCACCTTAGTGGCACCAAACATAATGGTATCACTTTTGAGTGTGTTTACTATCTGCTTTAAAAGAGGAGACAAGCAACGGACCAGCGTTTGGTTTGATGTGCTTTCTGGCTTTACTCATTCAACTTGGGACACTTTACCAAGTACTTCCTGATACTGCTTTCTCTAAAGTGTGTAAGTACAGTCCTCCACTGCACCGTGAACGGTTCCCCCTTATGTTAGTATATTATATATATATGGGTATTTATATCAGAAATATACATCTACAAAATATATTAACGCATTTCAAAAAAAAGATTAATATTGCTCAAGTTAGACGAAAAATCTCAATGTATGAAGCGACTTTGGGATCAAAGTCTTTTTGATATTTCTGTGGACTAGCACTTGACCGTCCCGGAATCTGTAATACTACGCTTGGTTCGAACATACGATTTAACATAATATATGGCTTCAATAAAATAACTACTCTTTAATCAAGTGTGTATATTGGGGTTGAGATATTGTACTCATTCATCAACCGATAAAATAAAGTATCTACAATTCTTTCCACCTTTCATCGTTGGTAACACTGACCTGAAACTTGAATTAATCCGCATTATTGGGTGAAACAAAGTGGTAACATAGTGTGTGTGCTTACCCGTTCGGAGGTAGGGTAAAATAAGTTATATTGTGTGTTGTGAACAAAAAAATATTCATGAAGTCCTCTTAAACCATAAGACCAAGGGACTTGATTGTTGCGTGTCTGTCATATAATCAAACTTCAGACAACATAGGTAAAATAGCATTTTGGTCATTTATCGAAAACCAAATGACAAAACATTGAAAACCATCGTGGTTCTTTAGGATAAATGACTTTTAAGATAGCCTTGTTTAGCCTTTGAAAGTGTTTCCCTTGTTGGTTTGTCAAAATATAATTTTGACGGTATTTCTCTGATTTTTTCTCTGTTTTTTAGATATATTTTGGCTTGTCATTTTTTACTGTACATATACATTTTGGTGTCTCAAAAATAATCCTACTGGATAAGAAAATGGTTGATTCAGTGTGTATGTCAAGAAAAACGAGAAGATATAATATATAAACAGATGTGCATACAGCAAATGTTTTAAGTAACCTTAAATATTGTGTATGTATTTTTCTATGACTTTTTCAGGTCAATCCATTGCGACTTTAACTATTGTAGTGGCTTTTGAAACGGTATTATCTGTAATAAATATGGGCATAGAAGATGTCAGTAACATTGCCTTCAAGTTGAAGAATTGTTGCTGCTCCATCGCATTTGCTGACCCAAAGCACAAATCCTACCAACCAAAGTTCTGAAGGTTTTCTAAATGGCTCAAACAGAGAGAGGAGAGAAGGTTATGAGATAATACCTGATAGCGCGAACTCACAAGAGGCAAATTCCGGCGGCGACGTCGTATTGGAGACCCTAAGCACAAAACCTACCAACCAAAGTGCTGAAGGTTGTCTAAATGGCTCAAACAGAGAGAGGAGAGAAGGTTATGAAATAATACCTGATAGCGCGAACTCACAAGAGGCAAATTCCGGCGGCGACGTCGTATTGGAGACCCTAAGCACAAATCCTACCAACCAAAGTGCTGAAGGTTGTCTAAATGGCTCAAACAGAGAGAGGAGAGAAGGTTATGAAATAATACCTGATAGTGCGAACTCACAAGAGGCAAATTCCGGCGGCGACACCGTATCGGAAACCCAAAACCCAAATCTTGACAACGGAAGTTCTGAAGATAATTCAAGTTGCTCAAACAGTCCTGAACCTGTTGAGGTGGAAGACAGAAGTACACAAACTCAAAACGTGATACAAAAGCAATCGTGTTTTTATATCAAGACAGTTGTAGGCATTGGCTTTTCGTAGCCATAGCTGGGATCAACGCTAATATGCTTATAAGTTTGAACAACTAATAACCATGGTACGTGCAATTAAGATATACCATACGCACCTGCTAGAAAGTGTGAGAGCTCCAAGGCAACTGAAGACAATCTGTTTTAAAAGAACTAAACTTTCTGAAACATTTGCTTTTTATAATGTAATTACAAATGAACGAGCCAACAATGTAGCTTTCTGTTGTGTTGTGTATTTGATGAACACAGAAGTTACACCGCACACTGAATCAAGTAGAATATAAGACCAAGACCTATTTTATGTAAAATACATTTTAATTATAAATAGGTGACACTTCATATGTTTATCGGTTCGAAAATTAATGAAATATGTTAGAAAATGAGTAATGATTACTGAAGAAGGAAAGTTTCCATTAAGAATAACACTTTACAGCCGTTCAGCGTAGATTATCATTTTATGAACTACTTGTTATATTTGGTCACATTCTTTGAGATCAATCAAAACGTACATTGAGAAGTGAAAAGTATCTCATATATGATTTTCCATCAAAACTATCATCTTTCTATTTTATTGAACATGAAAATTGTTTGTTTTGCTCGAAGATATCCCTTTTTAAATATCATTAATATTTGTTTGGTAGTAAATATAGCACTAAATACAAGAATGCGATCTTATAAGGTTAATTTATAGTTTTACAACTATCAAATATATTGCTCCATTAGTATACTAAAGAGAAATATCATGTGAAAAGCAGAATGACCAAACTGAAAGCTGCCAAATCAAAGAAGACATGGTGCACTGTTGTTGTCTCTACCGACTCATGTGTCAATAACTCATTACGTCTGTCTCATCGTATAAAATCATGTCCAATACCCCTCCCCCCTCTTTTTTTCTTTGGGTAAGTCTAGGCTATCAAGACCTACCGTACTGAATCAAAAAAGAGTACACCTATTAAAATGTTTTGTTTATGTTATCGCAAGTCATCTCTTGTGGTTAGAGAGAGTCGGTGATTCCACTTAGTATGTACTGATCTACACTATGTAAATGCACTCAGTTCCAAGAAATGTCAGTTTTAAGTGGTAATCTAAAAAGAAATTACCAGCGCACCCCTGATATCATTTCTCCGAATGAGAAAAAAATAGATGATAACACCCATGTACATACCTTAGACTATCAGATTTTCCCAAAAAACACCTTGATATCATTGTTTGCTCTGATCACATGGCTCCAAATTCTACTCTATCTATAATATTAAAGACGATCTTATTAGGGATTACTACCCTATTATCTTCGAAACCAACTGAAATAAAACCCTAAACCAGGCAATTTTGACCTGTAGAATGCAAACGGGGAAGGGGGGGGGGTCATCACTCTTGGGAACATAACTCCTCTCAGGAAAAAACCCTTACATTACATTGACAGGTACACCTATTAAATTACCAAACAATTTGTTCAAACCTGCCACAAACACTCCTCTTTTAAGATTCATGAACCTAACATGTGAATATTAACCAAATAAATTATTAATCTTATTAAGCAAGGATAACGCTCAACACATTTCATATGCGTACTCATGACTCACATACTGAAACAAACATCAATAAGACTAAAAGTGAAATTAATAAGCTTATCACCGCTGACAGGAATAAACAAATCGAAAATCAATGTAACCATATCACCGATGAGGAACACCAGGACCTTCTGAAATAAAATCAAGAGAATCACTAATCCTAATGCTAACCCAAACTTAGGGAACCAAAACAAAATCGGCAAGATCCATATTAATATTAAAGACCAAAATTAAACTTCTAAAAATCCATTTCAATTTATACGTTCAAACCTCACGAGCCCAATTACTTTGACGATAAGTTTAAACATGAGATCGATCGCAGTATCATCATCTCAAACCGCAAATTCATCCCAAATCCTTCTGATAATCTCAGCTTTGACTGCCCCTAAATAGCCCCATAACCCTACAAGACTGGAAAACTGCCCTTAGAAAAATACTTCCTCTTCTTGCTGTGACAGGATTCCCTATCTGTTGCTCAAAAATATTCCAAAGAATAAAACATATCCATAAAGCCATGATCTACTTGGAGAATTAATGCAACAGGTGGCGACAACAACGCAGCTGATTGCTGGCAATTTTTAATTCACAGTCGCTCCGCTCGCTTTAAAATCCGCAAACTCTACCAAACTATTTACTTTTCTAAACTATACTGTAATAGCATACTCTAAAATAAACACTAAACTAAAATCCTCTATATCAAAAACCTCCTTCTAAGCTATACTATTACCAACTTTCACTACTGTCCTAACAGACCTCAGTTCTCCTCATTTACTTCTTGGCACTCTCGCTAGCAGTTAGCCCCCACCACCACCCCCACCCACCCCCATCTAGTCTGTTCTCTTTTCATTTAGTGGTATGGCTGTTAAAATCAAGTTTAAGTAAACATTCAAGCAACTCAACAGGAACTCCCATCTTGAATATCTGTTTCCACCACCAAATAAAAACATTCTTTTAAATTTATAGCAGATTGTTTCCCCTCTGACTATCGGCCAAATCCTCCGAAATGATCCCATCGCGGGATCGGACAGGATATAAATATTTCTGCACGAACATTTCTCTCCTCCCATTAAGTTTCGATTTGAAGTTATAGGTTCGTGACTATACAGCACAGCTCAGTTGCTGTTTCATAACGCGTTATTTGTTTGTCCAGTGAATCATGATTGGTCACACGTGCTGTAAGGATAATCGGACGTCATGTGAAAGGAAAACGACGAGCCTTCAGGTCTAACAACGTAAAGTCTGAAACAGAAACCATGGGAAATAGTGTTGAAAGTCCGTATTAAGGGCAAACCGTCGGTGCTAGTCAGTGGCGTAGGAAGGTACTTTTGAGTGGGGGGGGGGCTGAAGACTGATGGCCGGCCTGGGGAGGGGGACACTCCCTCCCCTTTGGATTTTTTTTTGCATTTCCAGGTGGCCTCAGATGCAATTTGGTGCAATATAGCACACTTCAACACCCACTCCATTTTGTAAATAATTTTGCATTTTCACCTGGACTTATATGCAATTTGGTCCTCCAAATGAGATTTTTTTCTCATTTGGAAATGAAAAAGGGTTTTCTGACTTGCGAAGAGGGGGGGGGGGCGGAATGATACTTCCGCCCCCCATATTTTTCACTGGGGTGGGGGGGGGGCTGGCGCCCCCAGCCCCCGGTTCCTACGCCCTTGATTACTGGCTATAGTTGTATCAAAGACATTTCTGGTCTATCTTTGTATCTACAAGTATCAGAAGTTAAGAAAGTAAGACTACTCTGTACATGTACTTTGCTAATTTTAAATACATTATGTAGTATTGAACGTACTATTTTAACTCGTTTGTTTTTTGGGTTTAAAAGTGATATTGAATGAGGTGTCTCAAGTTAGCAAGAGGCCAGGGAACCTTGTACGCTCCGCGCCAACCGATGGTCGCGCTCCGCTCAGATAGTCGTGCCTTCCACTTTGAAAAGCCATATCAATCGCAAAAAGTGCTCCCCCCCTTTCAAATTCCTGGCTACGTCGCTGCTCAGGGGTGGCGGTTAATGGCGTTGCTGGATGTTTTCTTGCTAGGCAGATTCTTACCTGTACGGCCAAGGACGTCGTGATAGCATTACCAAAAGATCCATTGTCACTCTGACCGTCAATGATGCATTGTACCCGGGCAGACAGAACCCTATCCCAGCGTCGGATACCTTGCTGAATAGCCTGATCTCTGGCACAGACCATTGCCATCACTTCTAGAGACAATGTGTCAATATTGTGTCCTGGATCGACTGTGAATAAATTGATGGAATAATGATATTTTACTCTGAGTTTCATCGACATCAAAACCCGTACAGATTCCTTGTACTTCGTAAGACGAGATCGCACCCATTTAAAATGTATTTGGATGTAAAATCCGACGTGGTGAACGAAATGACACTAAATGTGTGGTTAACTCAGTATAGAATGATACCTGAAAATTAATAGTTTTGTCAGAAGAAGAAGAAGAAGATTCTAACAATTTTAGCTCTTCAATGTAAAGAAAAAGTATACGTTAAAAATATGACGAGGTGGCTATAAGACTGAATATATGGTTTTGTGTACTAAAAATAGAGATATACATATTTTTATTTTTTTAAATATTTTTTTTTAAATCAATATCAAATGAGTAATATTGTGTGAACTTTAAACAGACTGAAACTAACTAAACTCTTTTGCGTATTATCACATGTTAGTTTACAACACTGATATACATCTTCCAAAATAATCATGTTTTGTGACTCTTTCGGCGTTCGATATATTATGGCGACAATGTATACAATTAAATCAGCCACATATGCTTTAAGACCGTCTTTATTTGGTGAATGTATTTGGCGTTCCATATGAGAACACATGGCATGTACTATTTTCCATAGCTCAATGCAATTAATGCTGAGGCTCGTTGATTGCACTATCAGTTGCGTCTATATTGTTTCTTACGTTATTCCTTTGACTGAAAGCTCAACATATCGTTAATTTTGTCCAGTGTCGTAGGAAGGTACTTTTGAGTAGGGGGGGGGGGGCTGAAGACTGATGGTCGGCCTGGGGGAGGGGTCTAAGGGGAGGGGGTATCCCCCTTTGGATTTTTTTTGCATTTCCATGTGGCTTCAGATGCAATTTTGTGCAATATAGCACACTTCAACACCCACTCCATTTTGTAAATAATTTTGCATTTTCACCTGGCCTTAGATGCAATTTGGTGCTCCAAATGAGATTTTTTCCTGCCAAAATGTTCTGAGCACCAAGGGCAGTTAGTTGTTATGAATGTTGTTATCATTTATTGAGAAATGAAAAAGGGGTTTTCTGACTTGCAAAGTCCGATTTCGATGTCCGATTTCGATTCCTGCCTTCGCCTGATGAGTCCGTGAGGTACGAAATCGGTCGTGAAATTGAATTTTTCTGGTGTGTTTATCCTTAAAAATATATTTAACGTCTGTTATGTCCAAACAAAGTGAGAAAGTACTCATAGTTGACAAAGTATGAATACCGATTAATTTAAAGTATGTATTGAATTATATCGGTCCCCTGGAACCTTCTTCAGTAATGAGGCTTGAGTTCAAGTGAAAAGTACACACCAGTGAAATGAACATAGACGTTTATGGAGTGACAATAATACAGAATATCTGAGAGCAACAAGCAATAAAGAGGTAAGCAATACAATAAACTATGGTGAGTCTTCGTGCGAAGAGAAAGATGGATGGGCTTTTATGCTCTTCATTTATTTTAGTTATTTATTCGGAATGATATTGACTGAGAGAGGAAGAGTTATCAAAAGTTAAAGAAAAAGGATGTGATCGCCCCTACCACCATCCCTGCACCTCGATAATGGTCGAAGGTGGGGGGGGGGGGCGATCTACCTTGCGTGCTGTTGGACTTTTGGTTTGAGAAAATGGATATTCTGTTGTTCAATTTCGTCAAATGTCGAGCTTTAGAATAAAAACAAAGACCTAAGAAGGAATGCCTTTGTTCTTATATTATGATAACAAATTATGTTATCGGGAGCAAATAATTTGTGATAGAGAAAAACATTTCACTTGAGATTTACTCCTATAATAAATGGAGCATCTCTTGTTTAAAATCCTTCGTGCCTTGAAAGAATCAATAATGAAATCCTAGGGTAAGACTATTGTTCATCAGATCTGTAAAGAATCTCGCATTATCTGATCACTTAGAACGAATTTAAAGGAGACGCATTGCTTTCTGCTTTCATTGCAACGAGTAATTTTTTTATCCCATCTATCCAAGATAAATTTAAATTGGATAATGTTTCAGTGTTGTCCGTTAGCTCAGAGGGTTGAGCAGATGACTAAGAAACGGGTGGGGGGGGGGGGGTCCTCCCCTCCATATATGATTTATGAAAGAACGTGAAACAATTTAATGTTTTTATTATATTTTTGTTACTTTTTTTTAGTTATTTTTGTTCAGAAACTGAAACTAGACATGGCAGTTTTGTTGCAAAATTTAAAACAATAGCAAGGTACTAAACAATATCGTTTTGTCGAAAAACTTTGAAAATACTGGAATTTCGTCAGGGCGTTTGGCGGTTACTTTGAAATACCCCCGGCCCCTTCCCCTCCGATGAAACCCTCTCCTGCCGCCTGTGATGCTAAGGCTCCATCTTGGGCTGCTTTTCTTGCAAAGTACTTCATATCAAGCTTTTCTTGGCAGGAAAACACAAATGAGATGCTGTAATTTGCATATTAATTCGTTTTGGGATATCATCTTCTATGTGTTACTCTGGATACAACCAATCCCATTCCTGGGATATTTCCGCGTACCCCGATTGCGATAGAATGTGGCCCCTGTGCTCAATAACCCTTTAGAACAGTGTACCTCCCTCACCCCCGCACCCCCTCACCCACCGTCTCCAACAATCCCGTACTATTAGAGCATTATGTGCATGACAACGTTAATCATGTCGACTGAACCTAACGTTGTTAAAGATGCTGCGATTTATCATGCTAGATGGTATTTTTGGCTTCGGAAGCTGCTCATATGCTCTCAAGAACTTCATTTGATATTAATAACTCTCCAAATATTGTTTCTACAATATTGTTTAACAATAAAAGAATAGACATCCAAGTACTGCCTGGACATCATAAACAAACTACTTTAACTGATCCACTCTCATCTCCAAATCTCTTTACATCGAGACTACTATAGCCATATGATCAAGACGATGATACATCAATTGTGTATCAGGCGTTCCTTGGAAAAACAGATACTACACAATATCTTAAACAGAAAGGCCGAGAGATGATCTCTACTTCGGCAGGGTATTATAATTTACAGCGAAATTCTCTTGACTATTCCAACGACTGTACATCTGGCATCTGATAACACGTTAGGCTGCCACCGACTTTTGGTTGTTCATTCTATGAGTGCAATGCAAGTCAATGGGCTTAAATTCTGATGAACGAAGATCAGCTTCTTCTATTTCAGGAATGCCTATATTATATAGCACCCGTTAAACCCAACACGTAAAGTAATGCCCTTTTACGCTCTTTGATGAAGCAAGTTATTTATTCGGAATGGTATTATATATATATTCATTTCCGTACCACACTTACTGAAACTTATTCTTATTACAGTTTGCCTTAATTGTGAGGGTATATCTCGACGAAATGAACAAAAGAAGGCATGTTCCTGCGCATATACCCTTGATTAAAACATAAACATTTCTTATGGATATTTGGTAGCAGGGTGATGTCGATAATTGGGTGACTGCAAACCCGAGAATCAACACAACCGTGTGACAAAGATCATGTGTATCTGTTCTTTTCAGAAACACAGTCCAGTGTAGGTTATTGTGCCTCGACAGTTGATCAGGATTATATGAAATATCTCTTCCCTGTGGAAGGGACTCATGATACGTCTATTAACGTAACACCATAATGATAACATGGTTACAGTACTAGTCTAGATGTGGACCGGGGGTCAAGGTTGATCAAGTCGTTTAGTTTTCATGTTTTCATGCTGTCTCCTCTTAAAGAGCATCAAAACAATTTAGTCGGAGGCTAAAAGGGGATAGTGGGGATTGTGATTAGGGTCAAATCACAGACGGCTATATTTAAAAACATTTTTTTTTAATTTCCCAAATAAGGAGTAGTTTTACTTACATTATGCTGAATTTCTAACCAAAAGTACTCATTTTAAGTAACAAACGGTAAGGTTTTACGCACCAAAAACAGGAGCACCTTTGAGGTTTTTCACAAACCTGGGGACAGGTGTCCCCCCCCCCTTCTCCTCCCCCCTCGCCCTTTCCCACTCCTCTTCCCCCAGAGCCGTACATGTCTTTATACGGCTCTGCTTCCCTCCATTTTGAACCTGAATTTAGCAATAGTGACTAATATGACTAAAAATCTACTTGTATATTATGTTGTTTTCCACCATAAGTAGTTCAAAATTCTCAGAGAATACCATATGTTATAATTGACATCCAGTAAGACTTGTACTTATAACGTTAAATGTGTAGCAAGAGAAAGCATTGAACTATATACCGATTCAGTATTAAGTTTTAGTTTTAAGTCTTCACCAGCTTACGTTTCAATTTGTTTGAATAAACTGCAACTTGTGTTGAATTGGTCAAAATTTGGTGTTGTACCACAGTCGGTCTCTATAGGAGAGGTAATGTCCCTAAAACATACTATATAAGTAACAGATCAATTTACCATATCAGCACCGGGAACAATAAAGTTGACAAACCCTTTCAAGATTTCCAATTAATAGCAAAATAAAATACGAAATTTACTTGTCGATAACTTATCTTAATTAAACCTAAATCCCGATGTGCTTCAAACTTGGTGGGTGTTTTGAGGTCCGACGGAAGGGGAGAGGTAGATGGGGCTTAGGCTGTAGGGGACGGGTAAAATATAGGGGATGAAAACAAAATATTATATTTTCTTCATCATAATATACGGTACTTTACGAAAAAGGATGAGTGCAAAAAAAGTGGTGTGATGACGTAATTGTCTCTGGGGACCCGACCTGGCATTCGATTCATCTGTGTTTTATGTCTATGAATTTGGTGCAGAGCCTCATTGAATTTTGTCATCATCGGCCAGAGGTCAAATACCAATGACCATGCATGAGGTCGATGAAGTTCAAAGTTTCAAAATGGTGTTTCGCCAAATACTAACTAGTGAATCAAGTTTGTTGCGTGAACGCTCTGGAGATCACGTGACTCGAGATTTTCTTCTGCTTGCCTTGGTCACCGCTGCAGCTAAACAGAGCGGTGATTGAAGGCGGGTGCATGTGTAATAATTGTTCGTGCAATGTTAATAACCACTCGTTCTCATACGTGGACACGTCCAGGATCATATTTAATAACTTCCTGAGGGAAATCAATATGTTGAAGAATGTGGAGAACATATTATCGATATTTTTTAGCTTAGTACATTTATTTATATCCACCCATCTTGTTATTCTAGCAGGATATCAGTCGATATGCAACATTACAACTATAGCTATGTTCTAACGTAGGCCTTAGCTCATAACGATATTTGTATTAATCATCCGCAATGCTTTTCATGAAACGGTTTGTTGTGTATTACCCGATATTTTCACATCACATGGCTTATACTCCTTATTCTATTATACTTCATTACCATATACCACTCCGCTGAGGTGAGTTATCACCAGCGACGTAGGTAGGATTTCCACTCCCAGAGACACGAACTAAGGAAAATCACACCGTATAACATTGTTGTAGTGCCTCCAACTAAAAGACACAAAGCTGTGGGAATTTTACACTAAAAATACTTTTTAAACACTGAATGAAGAGTTGTTTGTCGGCTTCAGGAAATATAATAACCCCAATATCATGTAGAATAGCTATAGTATTAAACGAGGAACTTCCCACTTGTAGGATACGCCTGGTGTTACTCAAAAATAAAATAAAACAAAGAGTGCGAAGTAGAAACAGATAGAGTATGTTGTTATAATTATTAAAAAAAAGTTCCTGTTATCTCGTTATCACGTGAATAGTTTAATGGTTCCTCCATATGTCGTTACCATTATTTGTGGCTGATTCTTGGCAATAACAAAACCACTACTAAGGCTATAATTTTAACCTGTGTATGTATCTGTTACCAGTATTTATGGCTGATTCTTGGCAATAACAAAACCACTACTAAGGCTATAATTTTAACCTGTGTATGTATCTGTGCATTCATGGATGGTGTTTAAGCTATGTATGTATGTGTGTTGGGGACTGGGGTTGGGGGAGGGCGGGAGGTTTGGGGAGGGCATTTGAAATTCAAGTGTAACTTTAAAAAGACAATATTAAACTTCCTACTTAAATAAAGTGAAGGTTAATATTATGAAGTACAAGAACAGTCTTATACTTTTGCAGGGCACAGCAACGGTCACATTTTTAAATACATGTGACTAATTAGCATTAAAGGAACATTTCAGAAATGCATAATATTTTAAAGCTGAGTATTTGAAAAGAAGAAATACTATAGAGACAATTTATTCCTTTTCTGCTTAAAGTCATTTGTGAAAGTTGTTTACTTCTAACATTTCCACGTGATAAATATCTATCATTCTTCCTTATATTAATCTGTTGTATATCCTCAAATTTTGATATTTTGGATATAACGACAAATTGTGATATTATGGATATATCGACAAATTGTGATATTATGAATATATCAACAAATTGTGATATTATGAATATATCAACACATTGTGATATTATAGATATATCGACAAATTGTGATGTTATCGATATATCGACAAATTGTGATATTATCGATATATCGACAAATTGTGATATTATGGATATGGCAATTGCTTGAGACAACAGCAATGAGAAAACCCATAGAAAGGAGTAGCGTAATAATACAGAATATTCCAATCGATCTTTATATGTGATTAATTTCTTTATCTCAATTAATCTATGTCGAAATTATTTCACGTCATAACTTAATAAATTGAGCTTACAAAAACAAAATCAGAAAGCTTAGAAACAAGTAAGTGTAAGGTATGTAAACCATAACAGACCCTTAAAAAATAATTCTAATGAGCATACCCTCCCCCCAAACCTCAATTAGTCATAATTAAAATAGAAAAAAAGTTTACGCCCAGATGATAGTGATTACAGTCTAAAAGTCTAAATTGTTTGTACTTTGGAAAAAAAATATATTATTGAACAGTATCTATAATATTATAGTTAGTCATGTGGCAAAAACATTGTACAGTTGATACTAAAGTTTGTCAGGTGAAACAACGTTAGACAGTTGATACTACAGTTTGTTAGGTGGCTAAACATTGGACAGTTCATACTAAAGTTTGTCAGGTGGCACTAACATTAGACAGTAATACAACAGTTAGTCAGGTGGCACAACATAGGACAGTTGATACTGCAGTTATTTTTGGTGGCACAACATAGGACAGTTGATACTACAGTTAGTAACGTCGCACAGACATTGGACAGTTGATACTACAGTTATTTTTGGTGGCACAACATAGGACAGTTGATGCTACAGTTAGTCAGGTGGCACATATATTAGTCAGTTGATACTACAGTTAGTCAGGTCACACAAACATTGGACAGGTGATACTACAGTTAGTCAGGTGGCACAAAGATTGGACACTTGATACTATAGTTAGTCAGGTGGCACAACATAGGATGGTTGATACTACAGTTTTAAGGTGGAACAAACAAGGACAGTTGATACTATAGTTAGTAACGTCGCACATACATTAGACAGTTCATACTACAGTTACTTTTGGTGGCACAACATAGGACAGTTGATGCTACAGTTAGTCAGGTGGCACAAATATTGGTCAGTTGATACTACAGTTAGTCCGGTCGCACAAACATTGGACAGGTGATACTACAGTTAGTCAGGTGGCAACACATTGGACAGTTGATACTACAGTTAGTCAGGCGGCACAAACATAGGACAGTTGATACTACAATTAGTCAGGTGGTACAAACGTAGGACAGATGATACTACAGTTTGTAAGGTGGCACAAACATTGGGCAGTTGATACTACAGTTAGTCAGGTGGCACAACATAGGACAGTTGATACTGCAGTTTTAAGGTGGCACACAATTGGACAGTTGATACTACAGTTAGTAACGTCGCACAGACATTGCACAGTTGATACTACAGTTATTTTTGGTGGCACAGCATAGGACAGTTGATGATACAGTTAGTCAGGTGGCACACATATTAGTCAGTTGATACTACAGTTAGTCAGGTGGCACGAACATTGGACAGGTGATACTACAGTTAGTCAGGTGGCACAAACATTGGACACTCGATACTACAGTTTGTAAGGTGGCACAGACATTGGACAGTTGATACTACAGTTATTTTTGGTGGCACAGCATAGGACAGTTGATACTACAGTTAGTCAGGTGGCACAAATATTGGTCAGTTGATACTACAGTTAGTCCGGTCGCACAAACATTGGACAGGTGATACTACAGTAAGTCAGGTGGCAAAACATTGGACAGTTGATACTACAGTTAGTCAGGCGGCACACACATAGGACAGTTGATACTACAATTAGTCAGGTCGCACAAACATTGGACAGTTGATACTACAGTTAGTCAGGTCGCACAAACAATTTTGCCTGTCAGTGTAGGTTGGTTGGGTCCGAATTAGAAGGGGGGGGGGGTTGGGGTGGATGATCGCCAAAGATTGCATATTGAAGTGGTTAAGCCCTTGCAGAAGTATACTTGACTCCACCCCCCCCCCCCACCACCTTGCTTACATAGAAGATGGTAACATTGTATCGGGCATCTCTCAGTAAAAATGATACAACCAACTATCATACTTGGCCAAAATGACGAGAATTAAAATGTTCGAAAATATTCACGACTGTAGCCAAAATATGTACAAGTTAGATACATCAACGGTCAATTTTAAACGTGCCAACAAAACGATTTTATTTTTGCTAAGATCGCATTCAAAATTTAAGTAGTACGTGATGCAACGTAGCTGTTGTTACCTTCGTAAGACTACTGATGCTGTATAGCTTTTCGAGGTGACGTGTTTCTGAAGACAAAACGAATAGGTTACAATTTAGTACGAAGCAATAAAGTGAAGTTGTATAGGTAGATAAGTGTTATGAGTAACAAAACATTATATTTAGATATGCAACGAGCAAAATAGGTATGTACAGCATTCATTTTCAATTGTCGTTTCCGGTAAGGCCTCTAGATGGGCTACACGAGTTGGCGATCCATCTCGGAGAGTGAATCGTGACCTTACAGAGGTACTTACTTTCCGCAGATACGGGTGTAACGTATGACTTTCTGAGACTACTTTCAATCTTCCAGAACGACGAGCAATATAGTTATCATTTAATAAGAATGTAAGTTTTATTCAAATCTACAATTTATTGGTATTCTCGCGCTACATCCTCACGTTCCCATCAATATTCCCATTGATGGAACTGAGTTATGGTAGAACAGATATCATTTAGAAACAGTAATCAACTTTTTTAGGGTACCTTTATAGGTCTTCTTACACCATGTACCCACATATACACTAGC
>JAIPMN010030700.1:0-24277 GCA_020650975.1 Apostichopus californicus
TGTAATCATAAAGTGGAATTCCATATAATCATCTTTGCCAATAATCATATTTAATGTAGTACAGCTTCATGATATATACACATTACAAACAAATATCATGTTTTTCTTCAACCTTTCAAACACTGATAAATCTCATAATAAGAGTGTATTGCTTGGTGAATGCCACCAAAACATGCCCTGGCTCCATTACCAACAGAATTGGTCTTATATTTCTTTACTTCTGCTTCATGACTTATACTTACATTGATAGGTACAAGAGCAACAACCTCTCCAAGGCCAACATTTGCACCCCTTGGGTCAAAACTGACCCTAAAGTCAACAGTCTCGTGATCGGGGAAGCCTGGTAGTTGTTTCACCCGATCTAATTCGACATGAAATCCGCTTGCAGTGAGGGCCTGTCTATCGGCTGAGAAGGAGACTGGAAAGTAACCAGTATTGGTGGCTCTGATGATGTGAGTTCTCACAGTGCCAAGTACCACGTATCCAAAGTCCAGACTGTAGTCTGGTAGGCGTGCCCTGATGAATAAGAAAATAAAGTAATAGTCATGCCAACCTTACAGCTCAACTAGTTTAATATTTCTGTAATAATTTTACTTGGACAAGACTTCAGAAGCTTTAGGTATGAGACTACTATGTTGTGTTCAGAACACAGGGAATAAATAATAATAATAATGAACGAGAAATAATGATAGTCATGCCAACCTTACAGCTGAACCTGATATATCTGTAATAAGTATACTTGGACTAGACTGCAAATGCTTTAGGTATGAGACTACTATGTTACCTTCAGAACACAGGGAATATATAATAATAATATTAATAATGCATAAGAAATCATAATAGTCATGCCAACCTTACAGCTGAAGTAGTTTAATATTTCTGTAATAAGTATACTTGGACAAGACTTCAGATGCTTTAGGTATGAGACTACTATGTTGCCTTCAGAACACAGGGAATAAATAATAATAATAATGCATAAGATATAATAATAGTCATGCCAACCTTACAGCTGAAGTAGTTTAATATTTCTGTAATAAGTATACTTGGACAAGACTTCAGATGCTTTAGGTATGAGACTACTATGTTGCCTTCAGAACACAGGGAATAAATAATAATAATAATAATAATAATGCATAAGATATCATAATAGTCATGCCAACCTTACAGCTGAAGTAGTTTAATATTTCTGTAATAAGTATACTTGGACAAGACTTCAGATGCTTTAGGTATGAGACTACTATGTTGCCTTCAGAACACAGGGAATAAATAATAATAATAATGCATAAGATATAATAATAGTCATGCCAACCTTACAGCTGAAGTAGTTTAATATTTCTGTAATAAGTATACTTGGACAATACTTCAGATGCTTTAGGTATGAGACTACTATGTTGCCTTCAGAGCACAGGGAAGAAATAATCATAATAATAATAATGCCAACCCTACAGCTGAACTAGTTTAATATTTCTGTAATAATTATACTTGGGAATACAGGGAAGAAAGTATACTGATTCTCCTAAAGGAACACATCTGAATAATAAATAGCACAGTTCAGTTGATATGGATGGTATAACATTAAATCTTTCTTCTCAAAGAGTTATATCTGATAATATCAATTGTTCATTGTAAATAGGTATACTTATATTAATACATTTTGACTTTATGGATCTCTTTGATCTAGTTGACTGAGATATTATAGTATCACCCAAGTATCATAATCACAACAAACACTGATACATTTAAAACAGCTAATGATAATGACAAATCATATCCAGGGCTTGATTATATATGAAGGTGTTAATGGGTTTCTATTGGTTGGAGACATCCAGCAATCCATACTTACTTCTGTTTGACAAGTTTCTTTTTACCAGAGGTCTGTATATTTGCCATAAGAGCAGATCTGAAGGACGTAGAGAGATCCTGACTGGCTTTGACGTCTCCAGAAATTAATCTCAGTTGGTTGGACCTCTGGTGCATCTCAACAGCAAATTCCTTAATGAGCAACCTTTCCACCTCCATTTGTAATCCAAGTTCTGATGGAAATTCATTCTAAAAAGAATACAAAATGTATGCAAGTCAAGACTCACACAAAAATGGATGTGAAAACACTGATGTCCACCAAATTTATTTCCATAGTAATGTTCTTCGTAATGCTCTTTGTAACATTCAGGCAAAGCACATTGTTTGTGTAACCTAAAAGTCTACACTTTCCAATGGATATCATATACAAAATCTACACAAACAATACTTTGCTTTGCCAATATAAAGAAACATAACATTTTCCACCTTATTTTAACAATACCTGGAACTTCCATCTACCCACAAGACAAAACCTGGTGGGTAAGCTTTTATATTATGACAACTATTCACGTTTATTTTCTTCAAATTACTAAGCTTCAACGATACATGTCACTGACATTCTTAGTTCATATTAACAACACTCATACTGTGAATAGATGCTAAGGACTTTAAATTCTCTACTGACATTAACTGTCCCAATTTATAGCAAATCATTCAATCTAACATAAAATATCTTGAGGTATCTTTCCTTTCTCAACTTCCTCTCTCTCCATCTCTCTTACCTGTAGAGAAACCATTGATTTAGCATCTTCATGAGAATGGTCTCTAGGGAGCGGAGTGCCAGCGAGGGTTCCACTCATGGCGACCTGGACATTCTTCTTCTGGGTGTCTCTCTCCAATATTTCTTTCGCTTCTTTCATCAAGGAGTCATACAAGCCTTCATCGTCTCCGTGTCGAGGCAAATCCAGCGAAATTCTAGGGAAGACACCCTCCCCACTGATGCTTATTGAGTCTGGTACAAAGTGTGCTACTTGAATCTGTATGGAAGGTAAATAAAGTGAAACATATTCACTTTTTCATAAATTGTAAACAATTTTTGGTGTTGATTCAAATGATGAGAAGAAAGACAAAAAGGCAAAGTTCATACTGAAGACATTTAAATTCACTTTATTCAATCATTCACTCAATTTTGAAATCACTACATATTTTCATATTATTTGTACCAAAAGTTATAAGTTAAGCCTCAAAAATGCTTAATCATAACCAAATGTGTTGACTTACAAATTTGACACAATTCCAATAAAATTGGTTCATCAAAATGAAAATCTCTTTAGATCCAGATATGAAACAAGTTGTGATGCAGTAAGGTGTAATGTACCAATCATACGTGTACCCATTCACTTTCTGTGCTCATGGGAATAAGGATTACTAATGCAACTGAGATAGTCACATAATAAGTAGATAAATATAATAATACTATATATAATAAATAGATAAATTTACCTCAAAACTCTTGTGAAACTTTTCTGGTACACCAGGCAAGAACTTAATTTGCAACTTCTGCTCTTTACCAGCGTCAATGTGTCCAGTGTGTGGGATCACCACAGGTACACCAGGTGGGAGGTTTCTGCTGGTGCTTGGGTCCATGTTGAGGGTGGTGAAATCAAATCCTACTTTTCCAGTGTTGGTGAGAGTAATCTCTGCCTCTGATACACTATCAAACATCTAAGGATGAAGATGGCAGAAGAGCATTGGGCTATGACATTGATGTAGGCTTGAAGCATGAGAGTACTGTCACCTGATTAGTAATGAAACTTACAGCAGCAGCAGATAAGAAATAGATAGACATTCAATCACTGATTTTTAATTAAGCATCAATTTAGTGCTGTATAGAACATGTAGGATGCTAGTTAATTACAAAATGTACCCTACAAATAACACCTTTAGAAACAACATTAATGTCATCTTAATTTAGTATCCATTTAGTGCTGTATAGAACATGTAGGATGCTAGTTAATTACAAAATGTACCCTACAAATAACACCTTTAGAAACAACATTAATGTCATGCTGTGCTTTAAGTTGTCTGCTATGTAGTAATCTACATTACTAGCACTGACGTTTAGATTTTGATATGTTACTGGTGAAGCTATAAATCTCTTAACATCATCCCCAACCAACAAACAAATTCCATGCCACCATTTTCCCTCTGTACTTCTCTACTTTACACCATTTTCTTGCCTACAACGTAAAGTTGGACATGTATGCTGGTATGTAATCTGACTCACACTGCCATGTACATTGCTCCTTTCCACAGATAGTAATATTATGTAGTGAATTCAATCAGTTTTATTGTACCATCATTGGGAAATAGTTAGTGCTGTTAGATATAATAATTATTTAGTCAAATTAACTTTCATTGTACAAAAACAAGTACAATTAATGCTGATATAATGACTACTGGTGGGCATACATACACGCACCCTCGCATACATACATGTTTGTATTACATTCAGACCGAGGACCCCATTTTATTTTCCATTGTTCAAATCCACGTACCCTAACCTTAACAATATTCCATACAATAGAATTTTTCCGAGGACGTGGTGATTCTTTAGAAATCACAACCGAGGACCTGGAATTCTTTTGTTCAAGTCCTCGGTCAGAATACAAAACAAACGCACCCATACACACACACCTACATACATACACGCCACAAATAACACTATTCCTTTATATCCTATGTCTTTTCTTATCATTTCTAGCTTACCTGTTTGCCATAATCGATGAATGTACTGTCAAACTCGTACTGTACCACTGAAGCCTCTCCGCTTAGGTGGATCTCGTAGCATGGCCCTCCTTCAACATGACACAGAGCTTTAGCCTCTGAGCCAATCTCTGTATGGCCATAGAAAGTGAAGGTCACAGTATCTGATTCTCCAGGCATTAGAGACCCATAGAGTGGAAGTATGTCAAAGACCTAGAGATTTACGTGAGATAATGATTAGAACCAATTAAAAGAGAGAAATCACTGAATGAGAGTTAGATCGTCCAATAAAGCCTGTTTGGTTAAGCCAACTATCAGTGTGTGGTAAGTGTAACAGTAGTTCATACAATAGACTTATATAGTGTATTATCCATTGTGTCTACACTCCCTGACCTCCTTGATTCTGACAATATCTTTTTCATTTTGAAACTTAAAAATTGTGGTAAACACAGAATTTTACACCATTCAAATATCATACAAACTCTTCCACTAACTTCATCTTGTTATTATAGTTTGCTTCCATGGTGATTGCAAACGCTAGTTTTGGTTAAAAGTTGGCGACTTACCTCTTCAATGCCAACAACCGTAGGCTCAGTTATGGCCTGGATATAGTTGATCTTGGCCTTTTTCCGTCTGGCTGCACTATGAGGACGAAAGAATAATCCGCTGGCCATACTTTGGTGATCCCCATCCTGGCCAATGCCTTGAGATTTGGCAACATCGTCGTCAAGAATCTGCAACATTGAGAGTAACTTGTAAATGTAGATTCATCTTTGACATGTTAAACCAAACAAATAATAATCAAACTTATTCATTCGTAAGCATTCATTTAAACGTTCAGTCTGTATCATGAAGATGTTAGAGACCATTTCAGGTGACAACGGTTGACTATGGCATGCATCCGTAATATTCCAGACACAATTATGGAATTACCCTTATCCACTCAACAAAATAGTGTACAACAATATATATGTGGTTCCACTAAACATTAAACAATTGTAGAAACAATTCCATGTTTATTGCTGATCATAGAAATACAAAGGCTGTAAGGGGGCTTTCAAGATTGTACTACAGAACTATAACATTGACAATATTGAGATGAAATTGACAAGAACAAACAGTAGTCTGTGTGTTAGTGGCAAAACTCTTGGAAAAGGAAACAATAAAACATGAATATATAATTAACTAATACTCCAAGCCATTTTGACAGTAGTTTTTGTTGTACTGTTAATTTGAGTAGATCTCTCAACATATGAAAAACACAAACAAGCCACACATTCAAGATGAAATGAAGACATCAATGTTGTCTAACAAACAATGCAGCTCATTCCTTTCTTTGAAAATGTCAAATCCAAAACATTTGATCAGGGCTGACATCATGTCGATGATGCTCCATTTATAATGCCTGGAATCTATATCCTGAATTCTGTCTTGCATGTGAGGAGTAAGAATATAAAAGCACAAGTACCTGATCTACGGTGTTAGTTTCATCTCCCAATTTATTGTCATCACTCTGTCCTTCATCAACCAGAGATTTCCCTTCTACTTTGCTGCCCGATCGTTTAGAGCTCTTCCCAGAAGACCTTCTGCCACCTTTCTTTGAAGACTTTTTACTCTTGACTTCTGATTTGACCTCTGACCCGGCTGTAAGATCCTCTAGAGTTGGGTCCTCCAGGAGGCTCAGAGGCGGTTCTTTGATGCTCTCGGCAGCTACTTCTCCATGGGCTCCTGATAATGCAGCTGGATCTCTCTGAGATGACATTTCCAATTGTGTTTCCTGAAAGCAAATGAAATGTGAATTCTTTGCTAGTTCATATCTGCTATTAAACACTTGTCCAAAACTACAAACACATAAAAACAAACGGAACATAAAACATGTTTGGGTGTATACTTGCCAAATATATTAACCATACCCACCACGGTTTAATCTCTGCACAACTTTAATCTATCAAATTTATTACCTAGCTGTTTCTGTTCATCCTGTATAACTGAATAAGCAAATTATCAATGGTTATACATGCATGTCAACAAAGTTTTCAGGCTGCACATAATACAAGCCAAAATGAAGTTAACAATACTGTCAAGCACTTCAATATGTTTGTTGTTGCCTTACAGACATTTGAAATGAAAATAATGCTGATGAAAACCCTAAAAAAAAACAGTAAGCAACATGTGCATACAACCCAAAGAAAACAGTATGGAAACAACATATGAATACAACCCAACACTTGTGCATTAGCAGCTTTACACGATATCATATGCTTGCAATTATAACCAAACTTAGGCCAAGTTTTAGAGGATTAGATTGATTTGAGAATGAAACAATGGAATCAGACCACTCCCAACAGTATATATTTAGTATATATGTTTACATAATGACCAAACTGCTTACTTTAGATTCATCCTGTTTCTCCTGCTGGTCGTCATCCTCTGTCTCTAGACTGGCGGCTTTCTGCTCCTCAATTTCCTCATCATCCCCTTGCTCCTCTCTCTCCTCAATCATCTGTACCGGTTCCTCAAATGCTACAGTGACAGCGCCATCATCTGGATGGTAAATGTATCACTTAGTTCAAACAAATCTGTAATATGATCTGACATCAGGCTCTTCAACCTACTTACAATGACATGCACATGTTTCTTGTAGTATATAAACACTGTCTCTCTCCTCAGCATGAATAGGCCACTTAAAATGAAACCTGCAAATCTATCTTACAGATAGTAATATGTTTACTTTTTTTTTGCATTTACCCACACATATTTTGTGCGGTATACAGGCATTTTTTTTCTCTCTTCAGTAAAACTAGGACATGTGACACGAAAATACACAAATCTGTACAGTAGGTAGTTAAGAGAAACCTAGTATGATTGCCATTCCTTGATATAGTTATGATCATATTTCATACAATTTCTAATTATTATTGACAAATATCCCTAAAATACAGCATTTTGGTGAGAACCTCCCTCATCCCAACTCTTCACATATCTGATTCAGATAATTAAGGTTTAACTTAATACAAAACTGTTTAGAGCGTAACCTTTGAATAACCTAACATATATGCTGGAAAACAATGTGTGATAACAAACTAAATAATTTTTTTTATTTTACCATGGTCAAGGAAAAGTTCGTCGGGGATTGGCTGTGGGTAAATGACAATAGGTTCTGATGGTGCCAGGAAAGACCACTTGTATTTGACCGGCATTGGACTGTTATTGGTGATGTTAACATAACGGGTGACCTCTGTGTCATTCAGGATACAGCCAAAGTCAACGACGTTTTTCTCAAATGTCAGGTTAGGGAAATAAACCTCTCCTTTCAAAGAAACGTAGTCCTGCGGAAGGGAATATTTATGATAAGAGAAGACCTTTAAATAACGTTTTGCTAATTTTGAACATTGATACACACAAATGACCCACTAATTGAATTTGTTGTTTCTCTTTTATGGAAAATACAAAATTATCAACCATTTAATGAGACTCCTACTATAAAATACACTGACAATAAAATCTGTGAAAATTGAAAATACACTTCAATCAAATGTAAAAAGATTCCCAATTATCTCCCTTGGTAGTGAAAGATGTTGTATTAGAATTATTAAAATCAAGACAGCGACATAAAATGTATGTCATAAATGACTACAATCCTAACCTTTCAACAGTATGTCAATACAGCACAGGCTTAGCATGATTTCACGAGCTACAGTATGTAAGATATATAAATATTAAAAAATATCACCAAGGCAATGAGACTTGAAAACACCATATACAAAGTACCCTTAACTTTCTTGTTCGTTTATATATGTAATTATAACATGTTTAAGGTGCCTGCAGATTATTTTTCATTAATTATATTTCAAATTATCAAACTTTTTAACTGAAAGTCCATTTTCTCACCAAGTGAGGATGTTCTTTGTACTTCACGCTCAAGAACTTTTCAGTGATTCTGGAATGACAGTCATCCTGGTAGGCTGGGTCAAACTGGATGAGAAGTTCTTGGCTCTGGTTGATTCCAAGAGGAATATACTGCAGAGATGATAAAAAAAAAATGTATATAAAAAAACCATGAAATAAATGAATTTTCAACATCGTAAAGAGGATGCTGGATATTCAAGATCATATATTTCCAGAATTGGACTTATGCATAGTTGATCTGGAAAAGTTGTAATGGAAACTTTTAAGCCAATAAAATAGTTTATGATCAAATGGGAGTACCAAACCAAAATTGGAAACATTCAGCTTTAATCAGGTTTCATGTTTGCAATATTTTGACTATGATCACAACATGATGGTAACTGATCAACATGGAAGTCTCAATACTTTTGAAATCAGTTAACTATGACAAATGAAGGCAAATATATAATCATAAATAACAATGATAACACAAACTCACCATGCTAGTTGTTTCATCTCCTCGCTCATCGATGATTTTGAAAGGATGTTCCAGCTCTACCCAGCAGTTCAGTGGAAGAGATGACACGTTCCTGATGGTCAAATTGTCTTCCTGCTTCTCCAACACATCATCAGGATACTAGAAAATCACAAAATGTTGGAAGATATTTGTCTTCAATACCAGGTTATAATTCCACAGTATTTCTGTCCTGTAAACTATTGTTTATTACTCGTGACTTGCATATCTTTAGGCAACTTTGCGGTCACCCAGCCTGAGCATACCTCCCTAATTTAGGGGTTCCAAAGTTTATACAGGTTTACGCCTAGTCTGTATAACCATATCAGGACTGCCTGGATATACTTGCATGCACACTGTTCTCTCTGCCATGCTAGGTACTAAACCATATCCTTTGATTCATTTTGTTCAATGCTGTTGTCCAGAAGTATTTTGCAAGTAAAGCAAGGAAAAAGAGAGGTAAAAAACACCAGTTGAAAAAGCTGGCAAATGAGACATATTAGAATCTAGAGGCAATTCAGAGTGAAATTTACAGCTGGTTAAAAAATTAAAATTATATAAAAAAATTAATATTATATAAAAATATTAAAATAGCTACAAGGTTTTAGAAGAAACTACCTTGTCCACCCTGAAGAAGAGAGATCTTGCAGAGAATTCCAACACAGGACTGATGAACTCAATGGTAACATCAGTTTTCATGATCCGTTCCTTGCCGCTTGATCTGCCAATAATGGCATGGCATAGCATTCTCTCCTTTACCTGCTTAGGCCTGTTGAAGAAACAAGAGGTAAGAAAGAAACTGAGACAATGCAACACAAAACAAGAAGCTATAATTATTATCATTCATTTCTGAAGGTGCCTTCAGTGGAGTGTAAAGTGTCTTAAATGCCTTTATCAGAAAATGTATAATCTAAAGAAAATAGAGATTAATATCTTGAAGCGACAGGTAGCATTTGTCATAGTGATATTAGACAAATATATTTCGCTTCATGTTCTATTGCCATGTTCCCTATGATCCAGGATTTAAAGAGGATGGGGTGTGGCCCTGTGATTGTTGAAAAAACCTACTAGGGGAGTGTAAATTTTTCAAGGTGAAACGGTACATTCTGAGGCATCTATAATATAGATCTACACACTATGCTGTGCTATTAACTACTCTCCCACCCCCAGGAATCTGCACCTGTGACATAACTAGAAACTCAAGGCAATTAAACTTACTCATTCGATTCACCTTCCAGGACCACATCAATACTCTGACCAGCTTCAAGTTCAAACCTCGATGGAGTAAGGCCAAAAACAGGTCTTGGAGGAGGTTTGGGCGGAGGCATTCTCTGCAAACACAGAAAAGGTAACATTTACAAATAAACACATTTCAATAATGACTTTAAAATAAGAACGAAACTCAATCATCATTTTATTATATTTCATTTCGTATTAGTACAGGATTCACAAGCAGATGTTTCACTGGAATATTTTGACTGGAAAAATGTTCGTCTTTCTCGGGGTATGTAATTCTACATATTTGCATAGTTCTCTGTTTGCGTACTTTTTTTCTTATTAAGTGTTATGATTAATGATGCAAAAATTCAAAATAATAATTATTTTGACGTTGATTGTTCCCTACCTTATACTATTCCTTTATTCATATTCTAAAAGAAAATGATTTATGAATACAATCAAGTCTCAACAGAATTCACATACTGATCCAAATCTAATATCCGCCATCCTATAGGGCAAACTGACAGTGTTAACATAGAGCAGGATTATTTTTTAAAATTTTTATGACATAGAGTCTTTAACAGCTTACCCCAACATAAAGGACTGTCATTATTTCATCTAAATATTTGAACTTTAAATAAGAATTATAATGACATCACAGAATTTCTCTCTCTTCTAAACTGTAAATTGTCAATTATTGGCTTAACAGAGACTTGGCTAGTGAGAATACTTCATCTCTTATTAATATTGATAACTATACTATAATTGGATCTCACTGGGGAAACAGGAGGGGTGGTGGTTATTGCATGTATGTCAAAAATGATTTAACTGTTGTAAATTGAGCTATCTCGTTCTGTTTAATCATTTAATCGAAGTCTATTTATTGAAATATGTGTGCCTTATATTAACCATAAATTATTAATTGTTGTTTATAGAACACCCAGCAGTCCTGTGCATGAGTCTAACCGTGCTTTTAATCATATCCTTAGTTCATGTTATCTGAGAAGATTGAAATTACATCATGAGCGACCTTAAAATGGATCTATTAAAAATGTTAGCTCCAACCAGTTTATCACATTGTCTTATGAAGTGGGTTTTATCCTGTCATTACCAAACCAAAGAGAATTTGTCAAAAACCAGTACTTTAATTGATAACATATTCACTAATACAAACTATAATTTTACAGCAGGAGTATTTGCTGCCGACATTAGCAACCACTTCCCCATTTTATAAATCTATCAAAAATGATAGACCAATAAAAGACCCATTTATACTCGTAATTACTCCCCAAACAACATAAATAAATACATTTCTGATAGAGCAAGTCAAGATTGGCATGTCATCTTTTGTGAAAATGACTGTTGTTTTTTAATTTTGTTACATTGGTAAAACGAAGAGATGTCGGAAAAGACATCCTTGAACCACCAATGCTATCCTAGTATCTATCAAGAAAAAAAATAAATAATATTGTAATAAACTTAAACAACAGTCCACTGAGAATAAGTCTCTTTACACTAAGTACAGAAATAAACCCAACCATATTATAAGAATTTCTGGGAGAAATTAGTTTTACAGTAAATTTAATGCTTGCAAATGACTCATTAATGATATCGTTAATAATTTTAATGAGTTCTCTGTAGGTATAGGCCCAACACTTGCTCAGAATATTACAGCACACAGCAAAGCTGAAGATGTTCTTCCAAATAGAGTCGCTTTAACTAGCCAGAAGTCTAATAAAGCAGCTGGGCATGACTATATCAAACCTGGCATTGTTTAGCACGTGCTACCCTTTTATTGCTAAGCTGTTAACCTATATTTTTTTTTAAATCCTTCTACGTATGAAAATTATCGACCTATCTCGCTGCTCTCTTGTTTTTCAAAAATAGTTGAGCATCTGGTTTTTAGTCCTATATACAGTTTCATGAGTAAATGCCATTTTTTATGTACAGGTCAATATGGCTTTCGATCTTACCATTCTACTGAATTGTCACTAGCAGATGCCCTTGACAAGTTAAGTTTTAATCTTGACAGCAAAAAAATTACTATAGGTGTATTCTTCAACCTATCCAAGGCTTTCGATACTATTGATCATGATATTTTATAATCTAAGCTCTCATTCTATGGTAAAAGAGGTGTTCCACTATTATAGATTCAAAGCTTCCTTACTTAAATGCATCATCTAACATATATACAAAAACATAATTCTGAGATTTGAGAAATTAAATGTGGAGTACCACAGGGGTCTATTCTTGGCCCATTCATTATCTACATCAATGACATATGCCAGGTCTCAGACAGATATAGATATGTACATATACTGTACGAGATAAATGGTTGTTACCTGATACTTCACATCTAGAGGATTGTATTCAAAGTCTCTGCTTTTGAATTTGATTGGGTTGAAGCCTTCGGTACTCCAGAATAATTGCTGGTGCCTTCTTCCTTTGTTTGTGAGAGTGAACATCCTGCGACAAGGGCCATTGCTGTACATAAAGAGTGGCAGTGTTAAACAGTTACTTGTCCCAGAGTTAGTTGTAGGATGTGTAAATAGAACTAACATATTCAGACTTGAATATTAATACTTGAATATTATTAATTTTAAAGACTGCAGAATCATTACAGGGTTCTAACGCCATAATCATTCATTCCTCATTGCAAACAGAACATAAAGCGAAAGGTGTTGTTTAAATTGTGCATTTTTTCTGGTTTCTAAACTTCTGACATTTTGTTATTTAATTGATCATGGGAGTCGTAAACATGAGTTCTGAAGCAGTTACATCAGAGTATTACTAAATGCATCAATTTCGGTTCCAAACTTTTAACTCTAGAATATTGATCAAACTATTCCAAAGATAGTGTTTTTGCTTGCAGAGTTTGCTTTCATTGAAGAGGGTAAAAGATCAAAGTAAACAATCTTTTGGTGGCAATAACAGAGCATTGTTTTTTTATTCAATTTTAGAAAGAAAGGTTCAGTCTACGGAACACAGAATCGAAATACTACAAATGAGACTGTTGTCAGCACAGATCTTTGACCCAGTAGCCTAAAAAGGTATTCGAAGGATAAGATACATCATTGAAAATGATCATTTTTGAGATTTCACCAACTTTGCCTTACCTTGGAAACAATGCTAAAATTTGGATTGAATGCTGAGGGGTAAATGAATGACCATTGTTGGCAATTTTGACTAATGTAATGAATGGGGAGGGTGGGGAAGGGAGGGGAATAAATATTCCAGTAGGAGGAATTGGGGAGACAAAGAGGATAAAAAATGATCAGCTAAATGATAAAGGATAGAAAACCATACCTAAAATGATGTCCAAGGTCTATCAACGGGGTGATCGGGGGGTTAGCCACGATTGTACTTCCAACTCCGTATGCATGCACCTTGACAAATCTTGTCTGACTGTACTTGAACTCAATGGCTAGTTTATCTTGAAATCTGGAGAAGAGGAAAGAATGATTGATGGTAAACTTGAATGAAAGGTTGATTTGACTCAAATACATACTAACCAAGGGGTAAAATTTGTTTAGATATTGAACGATATGTTTTGCATATATCCTCAATGTAGAAGGCTTAGCTATATTACTATACATAGGAAAGATTAAAATGCATCTGAAATACAGTGAAATATAAAAAAACTTTCTGCACTGCATATTAATTACAAAAGGCTTATACACAGTATAAAAAGGCATATTGCAATATACTAAAGGTTATGTTAGTCACAGCCACAGTATTCAGGATTTTTTTTTTTCATTTTTGAAAGACATCTGTGTGTCCTTCAATACAAATTATATCAATAAATATAAAATGGTATATGGGGAAGAAATATATAAATAATGGTTTCATGTACCAAACACTAAAAGTACAAAATCTTAAGAATCATTGACTGTATAGGTGGGATATCAATGTCTGCTTTAGATACTGTAGACAGAGCATAAAGACAGCTGGAAAGATTCATACCTGATATTATCATCCAAGTTGACAGTAAGTTTGACTTCAACACATTCCTCTGGTGGTATCACACCTTCAGCTGGTTCCACCTTCCAAAGAGATTTTGGTCTCATCTACAGACAGAAAACAAAACATTGCAAAATGAGAAACTTCCAAATATTTATTAACAAAATTTGACAGAGACGACTAAGTTTGTACATAGATCAGTTGACAAAGTGCTTGTATACCTAAAGTTACTAGGTGAATTACAATTGCAGAAAACTGTTGCTTGGCTTTGTATATAATTTCCTCGTAGTTTTCGGTGATTGGTTTGTATTGCACTTGTAATTAAAAAAGTATTTCTCTATAAATCCATTCCTTAAGGATTTCGGACTTCTATCAAATATAATTTGATGTGATCATTCAATTTGCGGCCCCTCAGGCAGATATTACACGGTCAATTTTAAATCAAGGCATGTCTGCCTATCTTGCACCTGTGAACAGCAAAATAAACTTTACGCCCCCCACCTGGAAGTAACAAATTGCTGAAATCTTATAACCAGGTGTAATTTTGATAACACATTTTTACATTAATATGACATGATGGACACAAGCCAAACAATTTCTCATTTTGTAACAGTAGGTGAATGTTAGTCCATTGGTTAAGAAATTTGAATGAATTAACAAATGCAAAATTTTTAAGTTTTAATTTCATAAAAAAAAACACAGAATATCAATGGATGACATCAACAAACCTGTTGTAATCATGTTAATTCTGACAATAATGTCTCATATGTTTCTGTTGAGTTGTGTTGTGGTGCTCTAGAGGAGCTGACTTACCAGTCTGTGTGCTAGACTACAAGGTCCAGTCACTTTAGTTGATGAGCCAGGGATGTTTAAAGGGTCACTTTCCAGAAATAAGAAAGTGTTATAGATATACAAAATGGACTATTAGCAGTAGTTTTTAATGGTCTTCATTACATATCAATATCAATTTTGATGAAATTTCATTGTGTCCCACTTGAAGTAGTTCTACTCTTATTTTGACTCTTGGCAGATCCATTAAACTTGAGACATAATTAGTAATCAGACACAAACCACCATATTCCAGTTAAAATACAAATGGAATGTGAGTAGAAATCACACTCACCATGGCACAGATGAATGGAGCGGGAATCAGAGATTCGTTGGACAAGACCACAGACTTTGAAAGATCTGAGAGCACTGGTGTCTGGCCCCAGTCAAGTTCCACAGGGTCAACATGGACCACTGGTCCTTCACCCACACACATCAACTGTACTTGCTGAAACATGAAATGAAACATATACATTTCACTCTTACATCACCTCTTACCAATACATTTTTGTAATAGGTATTCAGAGAGCTACACATGAATAACAAACGTGAAAAAGGGACATTAAGAGAATAGGCCTATAAACATGACATGTTCCACTTTATTCACACCTTCATATCATTACCTGTCATACCAGGCCATTTAATGCCACTCATCAGTTTCCAATGTTTGCATGAGGCTGGCCAGTAACATCTGTATCAATTGAAGAAACTTCCAGGTTAACTTATAAGAACTGCACCATCTTTTTAAGTTACAGCTATACACATCCAATACTGAAAGCATAAATCTTGTTAGTATTGTTGTATGAAACAGTTCACCATAAATAACGAGCCAATCATTCTTTACAGGAGAAAAATCAGATTTAATAAGAATGTAATGTAATCCTGCATATTAGGTACATACCAATGGTGGCTGAATGGAGCCAAATATGCTAAATTCAGCAAGGGTATCAATCTCCTCCAAGGCCCTTGGAGTGATCACCATGGCAATTTCAGCTGTAGACTGAGCAGGGATTATCCCAGAAGGTTGAGGACTTGAATACAGAAGAGCAGTTGTTTCGTCAACTTCCTACAAATTGAAATTCAAAAATGGATTATTTAAACTACATGGCTTTGTTAACTTGTCTATGGCGACTTATACAATCTTACAAAGACATGTTTCATAAGTTTAGCCCTATCACATGACTGGATAGTCAGTTGGTTGAAAACATGGGATTGGGTAGACCACTAAGTTCTTTGCTTTGCCCTTGGCATACAATTTTCTATAGTTATATGTTTTTCCTAGTTATTTTCTCTAATTATTGCTAATATGTTTTTTTGCTATGGCAACCACCCCACCCCCTCCTCCTCAATGTTTGGATCTTGATGCCCTGTATAGGTATTAGGGTAACATATATATATATATACGTTGTGTCACCTGAACTTGATGTCCCTGTAGAGGTACTAGTGTTACATATATATGCTGTGTAACCTGGGCTTGATGCCCTGTTGTGTTACCTGAGCTTGATGAACCCTGTATAGGAAGTAGTGTTAAATATATGCTGTTTTACCTGAGCTTGATGCCCCTGTGTAGGTACTAGGGTTACATGCTTATGTTATGTTTCCTCACCTTGATGCCCCTGTTTAGGTACTAGGATTACATATGTTATGTTACCAGAGTTTGATGCTCCTGTATAGTACAAAGTTACATATATATGTTTTGTTACCTGAGTTTGAGGCCCCTGTCTAGGTACTAGGGTTACATGTGTATGTTACGTTACCTGAGCTTGATGCCCCTGTATAGGTACTAGGATTTACATATTTATGTGTGTTACCTGACTTTGATGCCCCTGTGTAGGTACTAGGGTTACATATTTATGTTGTGTTACCTGAGCTTGATGCGCCTGCATAGGTACCAGGATTACATACATATGTTGTGTTACCTGGGGTTGATGCGCCCGCATAGGTACTAGGATTACATATGTATGTTATGTTACCTGAGCTTGATGCCCCTTTATAGGTACAAGGGTTACATATGTATGTTTTTTAACCTGGGCTTGATGCCCCTGTATAGGAACTAGGATTACATATATATGTTATGTTACCTGAGTTTGATGCTCCTGTATAGGTACTAGGATTACATATGTATGTTATATTACCTGAGTTTGATGCCCCTGTGTAGGTACTAGTGTTAAATATATATGTTGTGTTACCTGAGTTTGATGCCCTTGTAAAAGTACAAGGATTACATATGTATGTTTTGTAACCTGGGCTTGATGCCCCTGTATAGGAACTAGGATTACATATGTATGTTTTGTAACCTGGGCTTGATGCCTCTGTAAAGGTACTAGGATTACATATGTATGTTGTCTTACCTGAGGAATCAGATCATATTTGACTGGCAGGTCTGAGTCATTGATGATTTGAGCATTCTGCTCATATGGGTGATTCAAGAAGCAGCGAGTGTAGTCAAGTATCGGTGTTAGAATACCAACAGGTGACACTACACATCTGCAAAATAAACAGAACAATCTCATGATTAATGGGAAAAGAGAGACAAAAAT
Source organism: Apostichopus californicus (assembly GCA_020650975.1). NCBI lineage: Eukaryota > Metazoa > Echinodermata > Holothuroidea > Aspidochirotida > Stichopodidae > Apostichopus > Apostichopus californicus. The sequence continues at coordinate 17,515 of JAIPMN010030700.1, forward strand.
ATATAATCAGCAGGTGTGATGTGAAACTCTGACAATGTCTACTACGCAGAACCTACAGAAGTAAGCGTGGTCTGGATGCTTCGCTGGACAACTAACGGCTTGCCACATATCACAATAATTGTATACATTTGCAAAACTTAAACTGCTTCTGTTTAATACATTAAAAATTAATGATAATCTGAGAATAGAATCAACAATTACCTATGCTCAAGTAGAAACAACATCTGTGTATACGGCTATGATACAAATAAAAGTGTGAACATTGTAGCACACATTAACAGATTCTGATTTATAACCTAGATTTCAATTCAAAGTGGAAATGTAAGCTATGATGTAGAAATGACCACCTCCACCGCCATCCAATGGGTTGATACACCCCTGGACCAAACAGATCCACATCCAAAGTTTTTGTGACAGAAATAAGGCAACATTTCAGGTGTTTCCGATGTCCTTATCAAGAGAGTTTAATCGATGGTTCAGTATTCACTTACTTTGCTGTTATAGGAAGATTAAGTATCTCCTCTCCAACACCTTCCACATCTACCACCAGTGATAAGTCATACTTCTTGGTGGTGTTTGATGTCAGAGCAATCTAGCCATGATCAAAAAAAAAATTAACAATCAGCTTATAGTTCATCTTACTTGCAGGAAATTCAAACAATGTTTGGATGAAGATACAGAGGGTTGTTGAACATATGAGATGGCATAACATGCCATAAGACATAATAAGGCCATGCCTTGGTATGTAACATGATGATGAAGGTGCTAACTTTCAAGAAACTTCTGTATCTTGAGTGAAGATAAGGATGATGACTAAGTAAACACTATACAATACATTAGTTATGTAAAAATATGATCCAATCTTTTCATAATAATCCAAGCTAATTTATATTCTCCTGTGTGAAGGTACCACTGTTAATAGCTATTTACAGCGGACTAAACATTATGAACAACAAACACAAAATATATATATGGCTAAGAAAGAGCACCTGAAGAATGATTGAGGGACAATTAAACAACAAAAACAATGAAATGTATGTTTCAATCAATAGCAAAAGCCCAGGAGCTGAGATACCCCTGGGTCCGTGTATGGCACTCTTTGCTTATTAAAAGTGTAAATTTATACCATGTTCAAAAAGGGACCAGTTTCTCTGACATAAGATAAACATAGTCAGTTTCACTTCACAGTTTGTACACTGAGTACAAGAGAAAAATATACTTACAGCTATCTTCATCTCACTCTGTGGTGGGATGGAGCCAGACTCTGGCTCAATTTCAAATTCTTTGGGAGATATATTGACATTGGTTTTGCCCAGAGTCTCATCTCCAGCTGTGACTGAGATGACCTTGCCAAATCCATCATTAGGTACTCGCAGTTTGAATGTCATTGGTACCAATGCAGTGTTAACAAGAGTGGCTATCTTTGTGCACTTGAAACCTATTAAACCAATAAAAAAACATAAACATAGAATAGCATAACAGCTGTAGGTGGCTAGATAAATTGTCAAGATGGGAGGGAAGGGGAATGTGGGGGGATATAAACATTTAAAGTGAGCATCTGACTGCAGCTTTAATTCCCTAATCAGCTTGTAAAAACAATGTGCACACTGACACACACTGCAAGATAATTATGACCATTAAGATTTGAAATTCAAGATTTTAACTTCTTACAAAAAATATAGAAAATGAAGATACAGAAGCACAGAACTACAGCCCATTCTCCGAGTAAACAATTTTATGATTACACATCTTACCATTGGTGCCATTGGTCAATACAGTTATCATACAACACAAATCATGTTTATTCATGACATTCATTATTAAACTTTCCAGTGGGTTCTATGCCACTTAAAACTCACCATATGAGACAGTGCCGAATTTCAGCTTTGGTACATCAAAATGGAATGTTGGTCCAATTACGCTTCCTTTGAAATGAATTTGAATTTTTTCTGGCAGGCCGTCAACAGTCCAGTCGAAAATTTCATTAAATTCTCCCAAGAGAGGTGACGAAAAGACTACCTGAATTGCTTGGTATTCACCAGGAGCAATCCGCCCTTTACTGGGGTAGAAGGTGAACCTTGGACCAAATGTGCTGTTGGAGGGTTCTACTTGAAAGTGAGCATCTATGTCTCCCTTGTTGCCCATGACAACCTAATCATAAATGGAAATGGGAGAAAATGTTATAGGTCTACTATATAAAATATAAGATAAACAGGAATCAAGGGTGCCATGTCAGAAAGAAAACAATGTGGATAGACTGCCAGAGTGTTGTAAAATGATGATAACTTCATGAGACATTATCTGGTACCAAGCAAAAGAGATGCTTTCATTTATAGCACATTGTCTTGGAATACACAGATAGAAAATAGATTGGTAGCTTTGCTGGATTGGTGTCACTACAAAAGATACCTGGATAAGTTCTGTCACTTAATAAACCAAATATCAATATATGCACAGGCCCAATTTTCATAAAAGATTTAACTCAAAGGTCACTACCCAGCTTTTCAACACCTTGTTGTTGGAGGGGTGGGGGGGGGGGTAATTCCTAGTGTTTGTATCCAACAATGCACTTGTTACCTATGTTTATCAAGTGAAAAATGGATGATGATTTTGTAATGTCAGTTTTTCCAGTATTGTGGAATCTGATGAGACTAAAGTTATACCTCATAACTATGACTTGATCCAACAAAGATATGACCCATGTCAAGAGTATCCAATGAAAAGGAAACTTTCGGTCCAATGCCATCGCCCCTCAAACGTAAAGGCAGTCTGGATTCTCGACCGGTGATGTCACAGTAGGCTGTACAAGTGTACATCCTAGCTTCCTTTGGTTTGAAAATGATGTTCACTTCCATTGTAGAGTTAGGCCAGAGTTCCCCTTCTAATGGCATGATGGTGAAAACTTCATCAGAGAAAAGCATTTTGTCTCCTTCTACCAACTGAAGAAGAAATTTAATTCAATGGTTAATATTCCTTCACCACCAGCTTTTTCCCACAGAGTAATTTAATATCAAGACATGCCTCATCAAACAAAGAATTGGCTCTGATATACACACACACACACACACAACAAAACAAGAATCTAATTTCTTACAACTAGATTTACTGTAAGCTTAGATGAAAAACATGTACAAAGTATTTTATAAACATACCAACACTTAAATCTATATATGAAATGATATTTAACTTGTCAACTTTACCAAGGAGTTCCTGATCACAGTTCATGATAAAGTAATATTATTTGACTTCATCAAATCTTGCAACCAAAAATAGGAAACCAAGAATACCAAATTCAACAAGAGTTCATAATGTTAAATCCAACCACCTGGCTGTTTCTTTGAAACATAAGCAAGTACCTTTTGTTTGTTCTGGAATGTTCTAGACAGAATCGCCATTTCGTCTCTTAATGTTGGATCCAGAATGCACTCTTCTAAAAAACTGTCATGTTTCATCTGAAATTCACTACTGATACCTTTGGTAAACCTGTTACAATATACAGCAAACCAGAGGAAAAAATTAATGGAAAACCTTGTTATAAACTCAAGTATACTTTTCAGTGGCAAAGGTAATAGCATTGTGGTACTTTTTCGAGAACTTTGTTGTGACATGGTAATAGAGTCAATATGGATGGTAATAGAGTCAATATAGAATAACAAAGTATATAGCCATTTTGGATCATTTCTATCTTCTCTGTTGACCATAATTGTCTACTTTCTGTTAAAAATGTCACACAATAAATAAATCCTTGTATCAATAGCATAGCCTTCTTTAAGATAGGATCAATATTCACCTAGACTAATTCTTTAACGAGAATGTAAGCAGCATGTGTTTTGATGGTACCAGAATTCAATGCCTACATTTGATTCATTAGACTGCCTTCTTCAACTTTGAATTTTGGATTATAGGTTTTTATATGGAAATAATTTCTACCAAACTGCAAAAAACAAATACAAAATTACTTAAATTGTATTATAAATTTTTAGACATGATGGCCAATCTCGCATATCCAATTAGTCTTGGGTTATAATATAGCCCCATTGTTTTACCCTTTTGACATAGCATTAGTATTTAACCTTGAGAGACAAGGTATCTATTTCTGTCATTGCATTTTCACCATCACACATTAAATGTTCATGAAAAGATATTGTACAGTAAGATATCTGTCTCCTGTGTTAAAGAAGATTTTTGTTGTCAAATAAGACACTTCACCCTTCTTCCTTAGCCAATCAAGTTTTGAGGGTATTTCACGCAAATTGGGACTTATGATATGCAATTGACTGAGTGATCATGAATACCTCTGTTTCTCCTGGAGTTCCTCCTCTAACGTTGCAAATGGCTTCCAGCTAAACCTGACGATGACGTCACTACGATTGCTGATCGAAATTGTCCTTTGATTTGCCATCGAGATGAAAGTGTTCTCAATTCTCAGAGAGTTTTTGTCCAGACGGACATTTAAGTCCACTGATGCTCCATACAGTGTCACAGATATAGTTTCACCTGTGAATGTTTTAGTGTACAATTAGCTAGGGTTCTGCCTGATAAATTAAACTTGAAGCATATATGCCAGACACAAAACTTGGCTATAAGATTTTTAACAGAGTCACAAGTGAGCCCTATTTGGTTACAACTGGGTTTTTTTTAAATAGTGAAGAAAAGAAACTGTAATATCGGTGCTTCTCATGATTAGAGTTTCCATTTGGAACACCTAGGTACCGTTAAAGTAAAGTCACCCAACATAGAGCCTGGGCACAAAAACCAGCGAATTGACTGATCCACTTTCAGTCCTACTTAATAATACTAATACATTTCATTATGTTTGCTTTAAAGTGGTATCAAGTGATAACCTTTGATTTGCAACATTGTCAACTTTCCAGTGTCAAATGTTGCTTATCTTTAGGAGTCCATGCTAAAAATTGTTGTAACACTGACAGGAGTCAATGCTTTTCACTGTGTTTTCAATAATTGCAAAAATAATTGCAAAATAAATGGGCACATTCATTCCTTTCACCCCATATGTCACACAGCACAATATACCATCTGACTCGATGAAATCAAGCCAAGTCTGACTCTATGCAAAAACATGGAAATTTAATATTCAAAATCACATAAAAAACAATTTCACAGACACAGTTTCACCAGTCAACTTAGTGGTACCTGTCATGACAACCATGCAAGTCAACACTTAACAGTTGCATGGAAACAAGTAGTAAACAAGCCATTATCTGTAACCACCTGGTCTCATAGATAGTAAATCTTTAGCATGTGCAGTTAATTTAATACAACTCTTGCAGTATTACGTTATATAACAACCTGTGACTTTTAAAGCACCTGTATTCAACAAAATTTTAATACTTGCTAATATAGTATTTAAAGTAAAGAAAATATGGCAAAACACCAATATCACACAGAGTACATGATAAAACCTGTATTCTTCAGCTAATGTACATCTAGATTGTACCAACAACTTCATCCACATCAACTTCAGGTTTAGTGGAAAGAATTCTACTTTTACACTTTAAGGGGGAAAAAACGTGATGATGACAGCTGTTGTGCTAAGGGCTGGTTTTGTTGATCATTCAAGGCAATGTGGATGACTAAGTTGATACTGGCTTTTTTATATAAAAAAATGAAATTCTTCAGAAATTGTCTAATTTGGCTGTCAACTTAAGAGTAGTGACTGCATTTTGCCCATGTTGAAGTAGGTTACATCCTTCCCTGACATTTCTTTACAACTATGCATCCTTACCATGATTTGCTACTGTCAAAACTGGAAGACAATCAACCACTTCATTGCAACTCATGGGTCATTTGAACATGGAAGTTGACAACATGCTCATGTAACTAATTTTCTATGAAAGGAATGACTGAGTTAATATTGTGAAAATGTTAGCCAGGTAAAATTCATCAAGCTCATTCAAAATAGATAATCTTCCATAGTTAGGACAATCCTTGGAAGTAGTAGCATCACAGGTTTACATTTCAATCATGTTGAAATGATATAAATTCAAGGACATCCATATATAGTCATAAACATAGCACAGACTAGATACTAAGGCAGTTCTCTTAATCAGTGTTGTAATAAATATAGCACCCTACAAGATACCAAAGCACTGTCCTCGTAATCAATTTTATAAACAGATTAAACGATGGAGTAGCTCAAATATTCAAGTACCATTGAACTCACCAGTATCATGGTTGATGGTAAGGTCCTCACTGTGATCTCCAATGGTCATTGGTTGAAAAATGACTTCGACTTGCATACTCTCGCCTACTGACAAAATAGCATTTGCAGGGCTAACACTAAATGGCCTGTTTATACAGAAAACCAAAAAAGGAGGAACAGGGTTGTTAATGGCTACGACAAGATTCCAATATGGTTCATACATTGGCTGATCTTTGATAGGCTAGTAAAGTAGCAAAAACAGAGAAATACAACAACAGAATTAATGCTTGAGAGGTATTCCATCATTTACTCCTTGTCTATGGAAAGGACATTCAGGTAACTCTTACACTTCTGAAAGAATAACAATAAACAGACATCTTAATACAAAGTTTATGTTTAATATTTCAACACTAAATATAGCCCATACAGGTAGATGATGGTCTTGAACCGACTCAAGTGTTGAATTCATGTTAACTGAGGAGCAGCCACCCATCAATGTCCCAAGCAGAAGTAGTCATCCTATCTGATTCCTGATATAATAATACACTTAGAAACTGGAGTGGTAGGTCTAGAACCTAGCCCTCAACCCCCCCCCCCCCC
>JAIPMN010030701.1:0-17019 GCA_020650975.1 Apostichopus californicus
AAATATCCAAAATCAGTGTTAATATAGACGACTGGCTATGCATAGCTTGCGACTACGCCTGTATGGGTAAACATTGTATTATTTCCTGACAGATTTATAATATGAGAAACTCGATAAATGTTACATGTTTGTTATTTGTATCAGCCTGACGAAGGTAAATTACAACATTCATCTATAATTGTTCCTTATCTTAGCATGCTTGCACATTATATTGAAGTTGATTTTACTTGATTTTAAAGCCTGCCCGTCTGGTTTCTGGGGGATATATTGCAATAATACATGCCCAGTCTGCTATTACCAAGGCATTTGTCACGAGGAGACCGGACAGTGTATATGTCAAGCAGGTTACCATGGAAAGGACTGTTCGCAGGGTAAGTCTTCTGACAAGAAAACACCATAGTAATCATAAATATTTTGTCGTACTTAGTACACAAAATTTATATGAAACTTCGCACGACGGAATTGGCCTAAATATTGATGACACTAAAATATATGTTATCAAGCGAAACATGAGTACAGTTTAATAGCGAATGGAAGTTAAAAATTATTTAAATGTCGTGTGGTTTTATTTCGGTCGCGTAATGAGACTTTTGTCAGTTAACAGTACATATCTCAATATTTGTTGATATATTTGATATTTTAAACCTGCTGCAATGGTTAAGATTGTCAACAACTATTTATTCGTAGTGTAACTGACCTTGCAAATTTATCTTTCAGCGTGTGATGATAGATCAAATGCTATCGGTATGACTTGCGAACTAACCTGCACTACACTTACTGATTTGAGAAACGAGTGTCACTTCAAGCAAGTGTGTTCTCCTCATCCGGTTGGATGTCGTTGTAGAGCAGGGTTTGGATCCGTGCCAAAATGTAACAGTAAGTGGTTTACCGTTATTTACTAGACATAACTCATCATTAAAATTTATCAATTTTATTCCCGAAAACAAGAATCAATTTGCTTGTATTTACTAAGGCCAGACAAAAAGAAATGGCTCGTTGGTGGCGACAATATACCTAAATATTAAAATGTATTGATTTGTAGAACACGCACAAGGCTATCATTTCGTGTTTATATTTGTTGATAATCTCTTTGTTTTATTAGCATTTTGTAAACATCCACATTTTGGTGCCGATTGCAACATGACTGCTAATTGCGGTAACACCCAATACGATCCAGTTCTTGGATGTAACTCATCGTCTTGCAACGAAAGTTATGAAGGGCCTGGTTGTCAAAGTAAGTCTCGGCAAGTTATCGATTTTCAAATAATCAAAATAATAGGCCGCACCCGTTTTCATGTTAATGGTCTGAATTCTTTGCGTCATTGATATAATATGAGTTACATATTTATGTACGCAAACACTACTCTACTTTACGTCTTTCAAGAGTATACACCGTTGGCTCTCGGTTTGAGAACAAAGGTATTGATGGTGAACACAGTATATGTAATACAAATAAACTTTTTCATAGTTGACTCTACACAGTGAAACGAAAGCAACTCGATTAAGTTCTCCAATACCACCACGTGATGTTAACGCAGCGCTTGGGTGTAATCATATATTGTGCTCTTAACAGCAGCTGTTTTGTCAGTTCCAAAATCAATGTCATTTCCGCAAACTGAACAACGGTACAGTTTTGTTTACCATGTAGTTCATCTCAATGCTTGAGGTATTTACCTAACATCCTTTTCATTGCAAATCTGTTAGAAATAAATATGATATCACACATTTGATAGCACTGCCATATGTTAAGTTCTCCAACACATGCAGTATATTACGAGATCAGATGCAAGACAAATGTTAATGTTCTTGTCCCCATCACTAAATCTTTGAAGGACTAAAAAGCAGTCAATCTTGTCGAGATGGATACTACGGGATACTTTGTAACTACATCTGCCACTGTGCTGGCAATGCTAGCTGTAACAGATCGACGGGTTCGTGTGGTAATGGAGGATGTGCAGAAGGCTGGGGTGGACCTAACTGCCAAGATGGTTAGAATTAACTTCACTATAACGAGAGTTTAAGCACTGCGTCACATTGTTTGCTAAGAGAAGAATGTTCATCCTGCCTAGAGAAATGGATATACTTGCGTATTTGCTATAATTGTATAACTGCTCTATTCACATTCTTATTAGGTAAAACCATTCCATCACTCTGTGACCACGTAGATACATTGCCCTAGTCATCCTTGTCAATGTAACGTACTCCATGTCAGTTTACCACGTTGCGTAATCTACTGCTTCTCAATCACATGAAATAAAAAAATAGTTGGGTTTCCTCTACCCTTAAAGCTCTTCCAGCGTTGATGGATGCTCCTCTGGTTACTGTTGTTGAAGGCAGGACCCGAGTTTATTGGAACTATTGGAGACCTGGATATGACTACGGTACCGGCCCAGTTGTCTCTTATCGAGTCCATTTTGTACGGACCAATGATTTTACAGAGGAGCAAGAGATGACCTACAATGACACCAGCGACAACTATTTGACTGTCACTGGCACGGATCTCATCGACAATTACACAATCTCTGTGTCTGTTATTACGATAATTCAGGATGAAAAGACAGTTGGCCAAAACTCTACGTCTGTGGTTGTTTGTAGTAAGTAACAGTTATATTTTGTCGTCAGGTGTTTCACTGAGAAGTCTTAAGAGCTCCAACAGCTCTCTTTTAAGAAGAGTAAAAATAGACGGCGGAGGTTGAGAACCTCGTTCCCTTAAGTTTGGTATTAAAGATTCGTAATGTCAACATTTGCATGGATAATAATTCAAAGTGTGTGCAGATTTAAAATATAGCGACTAGTATTGAAGGAGGCACTCAGTTGATGAACGTGTGATGTTGTCTATTTTTGTTTTTGTGTTTTGTAAATGTACAAAATAACACTTTGGAGCCAACATGGTCTTGATCGTGTGAATGAATTATTATTTATTTTGGTTTATTCTATTAATGATTTATGAATGAGTAAAGGAAAATCTCGCCCCCAACTCTATGTCTCACTGACGATGGGTCTTGGAATCGTTAAATATAAGCTAAATACAATGAGAAGGTCAATTGATTTCTTCCTTTATAATAAAAAGTTATTCCATAAAGTGAAATGGAGGGACAATGATGTTTGTGCTTTTAATGTATTTCAAGTACATCGTTATATATGATTAAATTACTTTCATGCACGCTTTTGCAGTTGTGAAGCATCGAATTACAACCTCTAAAGGTATATTTAATCAATGCATTTACCCTGCGCATTCGTACTACAGTAATCTTTAACAACATTCTCAATTGGACAGAAATAATAGTCCTCATTTTTCTCCCTACGCAGACCCAACAACACATATTGACTTTAATGTTAGTAGAATCAACAACACAGATTGGGGACAAATAGAAGTATTTTGGACGGTACGTATTCTGTCTGTAAACGAATTAAATAGCTCCATCTAAGACTTGTAATCATAGTGGCAGACATCAGACATCATGTGAAATAATCACCACGTTCTTGAGGGTTAATTTTTATGTTAGGGGTACGTGTATTTGAAAAATGAAACAAACAAAAAAAAACAATGGGGTCATTCTGAATGTGAAATACGCGTGTGTGGGTGTGAGCGCTTATGCGTGTATACACGTGCCTAACAACTGGCCTTTTAACTGAAGACATGAAATAAACCATCGGTTATTACTAACAAAATAAAAACACTATTATATGTGGGTTGACTTTGTTTGTAAACACGATTTTCAAGAAAGGGGAGATATTATATATATCTCAAACTTTGTATAAGGATGGTCATGCTTGATGTTTAGGTATTATACAGCAACCAAAGTTAGTCGTCAGAATTCGAATTCCAACTAAACATCAAAATTCTTTCAAATTGTTTAATTTGGCAGACTGGCAATGTTTCTGTTAAAGATATCAATTGTGACCCAACTCTTGACTATGACGTCATTGTTCGCTATCGAGAGACAAACACAACTACGGAAGAGAATTCAGTGGCGGAAAAGGGTAGACGTCACCATATTATAAGCAATCTGCGCAAATGCACAGAGTACGAGGTAACCGTGACTATTAGAACTAATGTTGGAAGCGAAAGCCGGAGTACAAAAATGGAAAACGTCATTACTGATTCAATTGGTGAGCTTCTAGTTGACTTTATATATAGTAATATTAAGCTAATAATAAATACGCTTTCCGAGAAAAATAAACAAGCAATCACTATTAGAATGGAGCAAACACCCATATGTTAATCCTAAATCCATTTGAAGTTATATCACTTATGTTTAAAACTTGTTTAGATTATTATGCTTACAAGATTAGCACAATTATGTAGTCTTATTACATTGAGTTATCAGCTGTTAAGTTATACCTTGTACTTCTCATCGTTTACGTAGAATACCATATCGTTCTTATTTGAGTGAGTAGGCTACCATAATGTATATCCATAAGCTTAACAAGAAAAGTAATACATCATTTTTTTACCAATTCCTTCTTTCAGGTGTCGCGGATACACCAATCGATGTGAATACTTCAGACGTAAACCAAACATCTATCAAGCTTAGCTGGCAGGTAGTATTCTTTTTACTTCAGCTATTACACATAATACTCAAATCGGCTTAAATGTTATATGAGGTGTATGCATGGTTACAGCCACATGAAAAGGTATAGTATGATATTGAGCAGTTCTTTGCGTTTATTAGTAGGCCCCAACTTCTAGCAATAGTGCCACATCTTGTAAGTTTACATAAAACAGCAGCAGTGATTAAACTGGTACACACTTCCGAAGGTATTTCATCAACATTCCTGATTGATTACTGTAACAATTCCATTCATTCTGAAAGCTGGTCGCCCGGACACTTGTCCGTAAAAGTATTAATCAAATACGACTGTCAATTGGAAGTGTCTGACTTATGGAATGTTGAAATAAAAATGTGTATGGTCAAGATCATGAGGGTCATGGTTGTGTGTTTTAGAATCACTTGTATCGACCAATGCCACGTACCAATCATTTGAGTTTTGCCGTCTGCACAAGATTACATTCTTAACATGCATGATTAAAGTGATAAATTAATTGAATAGTAAAGCAATGCGCTGCCAATAACTTGTATGTTGTAACACATTGTTTGCATTATGAGATGTATGTCAAGCTCAATGATACACAAATTATTGAAAGTTTTCTCAAATTTAAATCATCTAGAACCATTGATGTAGATCTGCAATTTGGGGAACGTGCACATTGTTGTGTCCTTTGGTATTTGAATTCGGAATATACGATTTCTATGTATTTTGCCACAATCTAAACAGATCGAAACAGCCGGAAAGATCCGGATAATTAAATATTTCAATTTTTAATCAAACTGTGATGTATTTAATCAAATTGACTTTCATGTTGCAGCTTCCTGAATCTTGGGACTATGACTGTTTGGGATGTGATTTAAAAGATCCTTATCAATTTGAAATCTTTTACGAAAGTTCACATGAAAATTCCTCCACTGCAAGAACCTTTAACCAATCACAGAATGATTTTACATTTATGAATCTCGAACCTGGAACCTCTTATACGTTCTTCATCACGGTGAAAAATTACGCCGGTTGTTCCAGTCAGCCTACTACTATTGAATGCAATACCACCATAGGTAACGTGATCCCATTGACTTACCATGTAGGTTGCTACCTAGTTGACATTTCATGACATGTTACTCCTGAAACGTTTATCATTCTTTACCGTAAACTGATGTTTCTTTTTTATCTTAAATGGCTAAAGTTGTATTGGTCCAAATCTAAAGGTATTTTACATTTATTTAGAAATTCGATAATACTTCTCGATAACAATATAATTGTTCATTACTATTTACTACGTTGCTAATCTTCCCGATTCCTGTCTGATACTTGTCTTGTATGTCTTTTAAATGACGAAGCAGTTCATCAATGTTTGAATTGCTTCCTTTAATGTTATTCGATCGTACTGATTATAGGGCAAATATCGCTGACTTCCTTACATCTTTTAAATTCCAACACTGTTACATTCATTAGAAGGTATTTCTATGAATGTTATTAAACTGTATCATAGTCATAGTTTAACTGTTCCTTTACAGAGTTAACAAGCCAAGTCGTTCTTGGTAAGACGTTTCCCTACGTCTTTCTGATTATACCATCTCTGGTTCTGGTTTTATTGGTGATTGCTCTTCTAAGCAGAAGGTAAAGATGTATTTTTTAATTTTTAATGATACATTATTTATTTTATTCCCTGTAATTTCATAAATTCCATAAATGTCATGTTACATAGCTAAATCTTTAACACACAATTCGAAATCACATTTGATAAAACCGTCTAGACAGACATTGATTGTCTTGTCCCCTGTGTTTTGCTATGGGGATGCTATCAAATAGAGACAGATTTTGACGGTGATTATTCAGTTATATTTAATCTATGTAAGCATTTCTGTAATGGAACTACCGTGATAATAAAAAAGAAGTTTTATGTTTTGTTTTTCTTCAGTATGTTTTTGTTTTCTATAAAAAGAAAGAAAAACATGGAAATGAGGAATGATAATAGCAAAGATGACTCGGGTAAGCGTTTCATCACTTACTGTCTGATTTATACATATTGAAAGATTTGATTATCATTTGTAACAGAATGTGTACAATTTGTTTGGTGATCGCAACGCATAAGATGTTCTTCACTTTAGATACGAGTGCAATGTTAGAGTCTGTTGAATAGACACATAGTTTATTACTCATATCATACGTGATTTAAATATATTCCCAGTTCAATCTTTATAAATTCGGTCAGTAATTATTAAAGTTTAAAGTAAGAGAGACTTGTTTAGAATAGAACAAAATATCAGAGTCAACAATAATAAAAAAAAAACATTGTTTCTTCATTCTGTCTTACTTTGCATGCAGACCCTTACGACACCGAATTATCTACTGTCAATCATTCTCGAAAACGTTGATATTAATATGTAAATGAAATAAATCGATGACATGTCGATTTAAACCATGTTAAATTACATGGCGAAGTTCTCAGCTGTACGATCAATCACTTCACGAATTACCTCTTTTAACTCCTGCAATTCTAATCCACGTATGGAAACAAAGACCTACACTCGATGTGGGATTATTAGGATTATGTCTTATACAAACTCGGTCGTACGTAATGAACGACTACACGACATACAATCAATTGTTCAATCAAACTGTTTTTCATAGAATCCTAAATTACTTATTTGAATTGCAGGAAAAATACATGAAGAACTTTCTGAGATGATCATAATTGAAGAGAGGTCACAGAGTGTTGAGGAGTTAAGATGTCGAACAGATACAACCATTTCCCTTCACGACTTACAGAGTTACGTCAGAGAAATGAAATTGAATGAAGACGGATTTCATGTTGATTTCAATGTAAGCTAAATGAACATTCTAACATATCATATATCTATACCTTTCAATCCTGAATTAAACGGTATGCCATGAAATCTGATCTTGTATCTCTATTAATATAGTTAGATAGGAATAGTACATATACTTTACACATATTATCATTTTTCTGTCGTGGAAACTGAATAGAAATGGAAATATTCTTTTCTTTTTGTTGGGTTACAAAACAGAATACGTTTACCGGGCTAGGACTAAATTTCGACATCCTGGTTTTGTGTCTAAGAGTGAGGGATACACGAAGAAGAACGTTGGTTACAATTCTGTAAGCTTCTTTGGTTAACCAGTGGCAGGGCAAATTCCCTTCAGTCAGATAATACAAAGCCAGATTTCCTTGCTACCGGCCCCGCTCCACGCATCACCGTTCCCTGAGCAAAAGCACCTATTAACATTTAGACGTCAATATCATAGTAACTTTATTTGTCGTGCAGGTGTGCTTTACAAAGCATATGAAAGTTTTGAAAGTTTTGACTTGTTACCATCGATGACCATGACATTATTTTCCTGTTTTTCTACAGAAGCTCATTCAAGGGAATTTCGCATCGTGTTCCGTCGCTAAAGCGAAGATTAATGAGAGTAAAAACCGATTCAAGAACATTTTAACTTGTAAGTTTACTAATTAACTCAGATTCATAACCAGATTTATACAGTACTTACCTAGTTTTCGAATAATGGTACATTATTTTACTTATATTATTATAGGTATCCCGTTTCAATTGATTATCAAATTGGTACTGCTCACATAAAAAATGAAGAGTTTTGGGCTATTGGGGAGGGGGGCATACTTGAATAGACCTTGCCTAGCAAGCTAGTGGAGTATAAAAACGTTTTACGGTTGACAAAACCTACTTCAAGAAAGCTTTAGCTCATTCAATTATAACATGCTCTATTTGGTTGCTCTTTAAGTTACAATTACTACTGGACTTGTGACGTGAATACAAACATTTTCATCGCCTCTGTGTGTTACTCTTTCTTTCTACAGATGACCATTCACGAGTAGTGTTACCTTTGTTAAACGAAGACCCTTCAACGGACTACATAAATGCATCATATATTCACGTAAGAATATATAACTGCATGAACTCACATTTTTATGGTGTAGATACGACTATCAGATAAGTTGATGGAAGTATGATGTCACACGTGAAGTTTCTCTAATGAACTTAATACAGCAAACTATGCAGCATATAGAAAAATGTGGGGGGGGGGGGTCGTCTGACATCTGAAAATCAAAATCAGTGTGGAATAAAGAAACCCAAACAATCATGATATTTTTATTTATTCGTGCATACAATACACTTTTAACAAAGAAAATCATTTCTTAGTATTGGTTTAAATACATTATATATTATAAGGATTATAAGGTAAAACTATTATTTTACTTTCATTGCTAGTCAAATTTTTCGCCTGACATTTTTTTGGAAATTCCTCGAGGATTATATTACCAGTATTATCAGAACAGATCTGTCACTAAGGTTAAGTAAATTCAGCTGAAATCAGTTCTATATGCCTATATACGATGAACTTATAAGGTTACCTTAAAACGAGACTCTTACTCAAAGAAATGGTACATTGATGATTCAAATGCTCTAGGTGTAAATGGTCCATGGTAGATGTGATGACCACATTGTTTCAAAGACTATTGGATACATTCTTCCAACACAGGGATATAATAAGCGGAATTCCTTTATCGCATCGCAAGGTAGGCATTGCTTCTGCAATCTTTTTTTCTATTCGTAGATAAATAATATTATTTAAAACTTACGAAACGGCATGTTGTTATGAAATAATAGCGAGCTGACTTTTGATTATTTCACTTCAAAGATATGTTATAGCTTAAACTAATTCTGTAGAGTTTGCATATAAACACCGAAATGTGACATTCTTATACTATTGTACGCGGTTAGATCTATATTTGGTTCGTGTTAAGCCAATAAGTCTTATTTTGGCGGATTCCGAAATACGACAGCTTCGAAGTTTCACTTTACAGTGTATTTCACATTCTTACTTTATGTGGTTTTCTTAGCGTGTAGAATATTCAACAGTATATGATACATTATGTTTCTGAATTAAGGTCCAAACAAAGCGTCACTTCACGATTTCTGGAGAATGATTTGGCACGAGAAGTGTACAAAAATCGTCATGGTTACTCGTCCAGTGGAAAATGGGAAAGTGAGTTTATGATTTGGTACTTTTTAATGCAATTATAATGAACATGGGAACGAAAACTAACGGAGAGAAATAATCTTGTTATAAAAATACTACAAAGGTAGTGGGATCAATTATGGAACAAATAATTAAAACGTGATTATTTTGGTAGCAAATCCATATTTGTATATATATTTTCTTTTTGGACTTATTTTGACGCATTATTATTTTACATTTTCAACTTTTGCAGCACGGGGGATTCCATTGAAAACGTTTTTATAATCCTTCAAAGAATATTATCATAAGCTATAAAAACTACGCAATAAACAACTCATTAGATGGATAGTTTTGTTAGAACAATAATAAATTTTCCATTTCAATCGTGTGCATAATTCTTATGTGTTTATGTAATTGCTTGCTTATGGACTTTTTAATCCTCATATATCCTCATATATAGTACCAACATTACTTCATCACCGCGATGATATAATACTTTGGGAAATGAAGATTGCATTTCAAAGAAGATTATGCAATCGTTTTTTTTTATTTGTATGTAAACTAATAACAACAGTATGAATATTATATAATTCGATATGGAAAAGTCCATAAACTCTTTTTTTCTTTTATAGGTAAAATGTCTCAAATATTGGCCCGATATGGGCAGTCCGCCAAAGGATTATCTTGGGATAACTGTGGCAACAACTGACGAAATTCCATCCACTAGTTTGATTGTTCGTCATTTCACACTTCGAATCGTGGTACGTTTAGTTGTAAAAGATTAACCTAATTTATCAAAATTAAGTTTAAGTACGCATTCTTAGTCTTGTACTAGTATCTATGTATAAAATTTCTAAGATGTCATAAGTAGAGGTATGGTTCATTGCAACTATGCAAGAACACGAGTACAAGTAAGATCTAACTAGAAGTCTACAGTTTTATACCTTTCAAGTCTACACCTTGCAATCTATTTACAAAAAGTTATTGGTGTTCCCATTCCTTTTGTCATTTTAGGCAACGATATACATCATCGATATCAGACTTATAGGTCTCCATTCCACATTTTTGTCTATTTGTTTTATTAGTTGCTACGCCAACATATCACTGATAGGTTAGTTGTCTATGTGAAACTACGCTTGCGCAATTATATAGTACATAGTCAACTTAACTGAGCTTGATTTCCTCTCAATTTACTTATAAGCTTAATAATTGTTGTTACTATTGTTATTGGTTTGGTCAATAACATACATAGTTTCAACATTGACCAACAATTTGGCTCCTTCTATTAATATACTTGGTCCATAAGTGATAGATAATCATAATGAGAACTTAAATGGCTTTTATTTTTATTTCAAAATTGGTTAATTTAGGATTCGCTAATACATGAGGTGACGCAATACCACTATTTGGGCTGGCCGGATATGAAGGTTCCTCAAAGGGCTGATATCTTGTGGGATATCATAGATGAGGTCGAAAAAGATGAGGATGAGACTTCACCACCGATAGTTGTACACTGCAGGTTTGTTGTCTTATTCACATTTAAATTATGGAATACTTCCCTATATATTTCAGCATTTATTTGAACTAGCGTTTGTATTGAGGCTGACAATTTCAAAAATGCTACTTATTACTTAAATCCAGTAGCGAGGTACTTTATAGGAGTGACTAGCAAGGTTCATTTTTAAATGATGAAATACAAGTCCATGCACTCACACTTGTAAGTTCATTAATACAGCTTAATCAATGTATGTTTTCACTCTGTTGCGCCGTTAATGAATTATTATTATACACTGCATTATATATAGTGGCATGTACAAGGCCTATACATACTACATTGTGTAAGCTGATACACTGTTAGTTTGTTAGGGTAAAATACATTGCTCTAGACTGGAAGCTACTAGTGATATGAAAATAACATGCGTGAAACTATCAAGTTCAAGACATCACCTAAAACATTATCAATTATGTTTTCTTATATGTTTTTTTCTTACAATATTGAGTTTTTCTTAAATGACAAATGACAAATTAACTTTGACTTGATTTAATCACAAAACTGAAACATGGCAATCTCATCAACAATCAATCAGGAGGCTGCAGTACATATGATGATACATGATTGTGTTAGTGTTCCTATTAATATTTCGAATGCAGTGCTGGTTGCGGACGGACTGGAACGGTCATTGCTTTAGCGTCGTTGAGGAAGATGATGAAGCAAGAGAGAGAAATTGATGTTTTTAATTTTGTCAACAACATGAGAAAACAGAGGCCATCGATGGTTCAAGTTGTTGTGAGTTTCGTTTAAGATATCTTGAACTGTAACTATGTGAGAAAAACAACACAACGTTATGCTAAAATAATGTTATTTCAGTTACAATTCATTAAAATGAATAATGTGAATGTTGATATAATGGTGAATCATTTCCTATATAGCATTCTCATGTTTTGATTCATAATAGTCTTACGTTTGCTTAATTGGTTAGTGCTTAACTTCAGATATGTCATATCAAGAAAACACGATACAATCAAGTATTTCCTTTAGAGGTTAGAAGCCTTAGAGGTTTCCTATTACATATGATGAAAAGTTGCTCTTTCTTGCTCTGCTTACGTTCTGTAATTTTGGAACTAAAAGTTCAAATCAGATCAAATGTTATGTGTTGTTTTGGTATGTATTTCCCTAAGTACATTTAGTTAAGTCTAGAGATATCACAGAATGTATTTTACATACTGAGAAAATAGAAACATACAAACTTCAAAGGATGGATCTATAGCAATAGATGTGGACAGATCAACCCGGTTTTACGGAATCTAGCAGACCCTTCTAATCGTCTGAAAATGGCAAGGATACGTCGAAGTTAATTTCAATTGTTTATACCAGGAAAATACCACATACTATAAATATATGAGAAGCGAGAGTTTCGTTATATTTAGTTTTGCAATTCTTCGTCTATGTTGTAGGAACAGTATCAATTCATATTCGACACTGTTTTAATACAATCATTGGTTGGCAAATCAAGCTCTTCCGTCGACGACTTTCATTTGAATTTGAATAAATGGAATGCTCCCACTAGTACACCGACAGACATTCAACGACAGTTTAATGTAAGTTCGTATTTCTTTTTCGTCTTTCTTCAGAATATAACTATAGTTTGTAAGTTATTGTTTTCGATTAGTTGCAATACTTTGCTACTCTGACAGAAACGAATCGAGCGACAACACCCAAAGCTAATCCAAACTAAAACAACAATATCTGGTATACGATAGTAACCTTCAGGTATTAAAGCATCAAATGATTTAATCAGAGTAAAAAAAAGTATCCATTGCTCACTACTTTTTCTTCAGTAAAAGTAAGTTGGCCTGACGTTTCGATCCTGGCAGGATCTTCTTCAAAGGCTAAATAAAAAGTAACAGTAACAGTATCTTCTGTTACTGTTACTTGTCATTTAGCCTTTGAAGAAGATCCTGCTAGGATCGAAACGTCAGGCCAACTTACTTTTACACATTCTCTTACACAGGCTCTCTATAGTGGATAAGCAGTTTGCGAACAGTTTTATTTTATTTGACTTTTTCTTCATTCATTAAAATGTAGTTGCTGCCATTTTTAAACCCATTTTCAAATGAAAGTGAAAATCAAGCTGGCTTATTGGCGGAAAATATTGACAAAAACAGAAATCGGGCTATTATACCAGGTAAGTAAGAAAACCTTTTCATTTAATATGGCTTACTTTGTCCTCGTATGTGATTAATATAACCATGTGCACGCTATGAATTCATACAGCAAATAGTTAATGTTGTATGGCAGACTAACGTCATACGGAATATATAAAATATTGATAATAATATGAGCGCTTTTAAAAGATCTATCATATTTGTGTTTACCCAAAATATTGTAATTCAAATAATTAATAAATCCTCATTTTGTATTTTTTGGGGAGGGGGTTCGGGGTATGAGTGAGGTGAGGGGAGATGTGGGATTGTAAATTACAACAATAATATTGTATCCTCTCCTTCAATACTTCAAACAAAATCGTAAGATTTGCATTTCACATTTACTTTCTACTAATAATCGATAATATTTAGTAAAAAAAAACCTTTCATAAAGCGCATTTTTAACATCCTTTTTAAAGTGAATGAATTCCGACCGCGTTTAATGACTATTGTGGAAGACAAAACCGCCACTGATTATATCAACGCATCTTTTTGTGACGTAAGTTCATCATTATCATATTTTCTACCTAAATATAGTGAAATTGACAAGTAAGACTTATCTAACCCAAATAAGATGGCACTTGTTCAAACTAATGTAAAAACTGCAGCAAATAATTACCTGCTCCATTCCGGTTTAAAAAAAAATAGTTACCTAAACATTTTGCATGTTGGCGTGCTAAATATACAACACGTAAATTGGAATATAACAAAAGTATTCCAGTGTTTTCTTCATAATCCGAAATAATAATAATGACTATATGTGATACTATTTTTGGTATTTATCATTATTTTATATGCACTTTAACTTGCTAAAACCATTGTGTAAACGTTTCTTTTAATAACATTTTATGATAACAAGACTACAAAGATGACCAAATTGTTTATGTGTTTTCTCAGGTTTATCTTCCTAATCTATTTGTAGTCAAATAATAATATTTGTTTCTAACTCAAAAGTATTATTCAGATATACTATCGTAGTCTTTCACTTCATGCTCGCAACTTGGAAAACTCACGCATACTTTCTATTCCATGTAGGGTTATTCGAAGAGAGATTTATTCATTTCGACCCAATTGCCTCTGCCTAACACAGTTGTGGATTTTTGGAGAATGGTATTCGATTACCGTGTGGCAACTATAGTTACTTTCGACGCAGACCAGGCAGAGGTAAGCAACCACAACTTCGACTATATCATTCATTAAGTCTTTTTACCTTGAGATTATTAACAAGACTAATACAACCGTTTAGCGATATTGAGGGACAAAATGGCTTAATAGGCTTCACGTAACTTATTTGTTATATGTTTGTGACACGAATTATTTTAGCAATTAAATATTTGTAAAGGTATACTGCATCAACATCATGACTGTATGTCAACTTGTCAGTATAAGCTTAGAATCGTTACTTTATGTAAACACGACTGCCTCAAAACAGGTCTATGTTACAAGATTAAATGCCCGACTTTTATTTGTAGCAATATCTCATCTATTGAGCATTAGATTTACGTACTAGAAGTCATGTGTGTTTCCATGGAGCTCGTCTTTCCAAATTGAAGGAGTTATACCATTGATTTGTTTCCTTACATTGATAGAATTTTAAAAACTAGACCCAAACCACTAACATTTTATTAATGTCTGGTTTGGGACACGTTAACCATTGGGGGATTTTCCGTCCATCCAATTCGTCCGACCAAACAAGTATCCTTGTTTCATTAGCATTAGTTTCAAGTAACAGCGTTAGTGATATTGGTTTTTGTATAGCAAAAAAAGCCAAAACATCTGTAATGTTTTTTTTTACCTTGCAGCAGACATGTCTTAATTACCTGCCGTCTGAAGGAGCATCTCAGTATGGTCCTTTCTCCGTACAAGTTACGGAAGCAACGGTAGACGAGAGCATTTCAACCAAGAAATTGTGTATTGCTATGGATCATCAAGCATACCAAAACGAAGATGAGGTAAATATAAATACATTGGTAGACTACATGTGACACGTATATGACAGGGTGACATACACATAGTGTTTGTATTGTATCAACGGGAACTATAACTTAGTTGAAACTGCTGTAGTAGACGATTTCTTTGCTAAGGATAACCGATGTTTAGCTTCCAATGTGTATTGACTCACCATGTTATTACTGCACCTTACTGAATCGCTTCAAGTGTTGAAAGAAATTTAATATTTAGTTTTGACTTAAAGCTTAGTAGTACATATAAAATATAAGTAAATATGTTCTATATTTTTGTAAATATCATATTTCTTCTTTCATTTTTAGCTCAGATACGTCACAAACATAAGTCTAGGTTCTACAACTGTTTCCAGCTTTCTGTCGCTTCTCGAGAAAGTCCAAACCATTCAATTACAAAACGAAGATGAGCGAATCGTTGTACAATGTTTGTAAGTCTACTATTATTGTTTATTGATTAATAGTGATTATAATTCGTTGTATTGTGTTATGCGGAGATTAATGGTAGGAACACTTACACGTTTCTCTCCTCCTCTATACCCAATATTGGTGTCATCAATACAGTTACGTTACATCACTGTATAGCAGCGTGAGTCTTGAATAATTTCCTATTGGTTGTGAAGGTACTTCCCTGAGCTTATCGTTGTATAGACATTATTACCGCACGTAAATATAAGAAAATTGCTAATAACTTTTTTTGGAATTGTTTAACTTTCCAGAGATGGAGTGTCTCAGTGTGGTGTTTTCATTGCCGTTTATAACTGTTGTAAAGGAATTTTTGTGGATCAAGTCATTGACCTTTTCACGGTGGTGAGAAAATTAAGAGATCGCAGACCTGAGATGGTTGGCACAATGGTAAGGTCCTTAAAGATATAGAAATTAATTATGAGCGGAAGCATTTCGTTCAATCGTAATACGAGTACGTGTTAATTACTAGTTTTACTACCCCTGCTACCATACCACTGCTGCTGCTACTAGTACTACCATACTACTAATAATAATAACAATAGCACTAACGGCACTGCTACTAGTACCGTTACGACTACTACTGCTGTTGCTTAGCATAAGTAGCGACAGTAGTAGCAATAGTAGCAGAAGTAGTAGCAGTAACAGTAACAGAAGTAGTAGTAGTAGTAGTAGTAGTAGTAGTACCAGTAGTAATATAAGTATTATGAGTAGCCGTATTACTAGTAGTAAAGAAGTAGTTATAGTAGTAGTAGAAGTAGCAGTTGTAGTAGAAGAAGTATGAGTAGTAGTAGTAGTAGCAGTAGCAGTAGTAGAGTAGTTAGTTGTAGTTAGTAGTAGTATTAGTAGTAGTGGAAGTAATGGAAGCATTAGTAGTATTGGAAGGAATGGAAGCATTAGAAGTAGAAGTAGCAGTAGTAGTAGTAGTAACAGTAGTAGCAATAGTAGTAGTACTAATAGTAGAAGTAGTAGTAGTAGCATTAGTAGTAGAAGTAGCATTAGTAGTAGTAGTAGTAGTTGTATTAGTAGTAGTCGTCGTCGTCGTAGTAGTATTAGTAGTAGTAGTAGTAGTAGTAGTAGTAGCAGTAGCAGTAGTAGTAGTAGCAGTAGCAGTAGCAGTAGCAGTAGCAGTAGCAGTAGCAGTAGCAGTAGCAGTAGTAATTCAACTCATAATACTTGTACTACCACCACTACTACCATTACTACAGCCATTAATACTACCACTGCTACTACAACTTCTACTATTACTACAAGTATTAGTAGACGCAAGGGCGTAGGAACCGGGGGGCTGGGGGCGCCAGCCCCCCAGTGAAAAATATGGTTGGGCGGA
>JAIPMN010030704.1:2638-13625 GCA_020650975.1 Apostichopus californicus
GGCGCCAGCCCCCAAGTGAAAAATATGGTGGGGCGGAAGTATCATTCCGCCCCCCCCCCCCGTTCCGCAAGTCAGAAAACCCCTTTTTCATTTCCAAATGAGAAAAAAATCTCATTTGGAGCACCAAATTGCATCTAAGGCCAGGTGAAAATGCAAAATTATTTACAAAATGTAGTGGGTGTTGAAGTGTGCTATATTGCACCAAATTGCATCTGAGGCCACCTGGAAATGCAAAAAAAATCCACAAAAAGACACCTCCCCCAGGCCGGCCATCAGTCTTCAGCCCCCCCACTCAAAAGTACTTTCCTACGCCACTGCATCTTGGTAAACTAAATTGGCTATACTCGGTCGGCAGAATTGCTCATTGTGCAGTACCCACTGATCACAATTATATTGCATCAATTCGTAATTAGATAAGAAATGCACTATTTTGTTTATAGGCTATAAACAGAGCCCTTACAGAATTTAGACAGTGTACGTAGCATAAGTATTCAATTGATCAGCATGAGAAGTGATGTGTAAACTATTGCGGTAGCTGCTTTTAAATAAGCCTATAGAAAGCGAGTATTGTCCTGATTTAGCAATGCAAATAAGATTTATCAACACGTAACTTCCACTATGTATGTAACCTACCATAACAACTGATCCTAATAATGAAAAATAATAAAAACCTTTGTAATTTCTTTGGTAACAAATCTATTACCCTCTCGCGAGGTCGATCAGTCGTTAAACTTCTTAACTACTTGGAAAATTTCGAAACAAACATTAATAACAAGCTATATATACATGGGATAGGGAACTTGCAATATGTATTGACTTGAGATCAAGTCTACCATGACAATGTCAATATAGCGTGATTAGAGCTCATAGAGTAAATAGTTTTGGAGTTCATGTAAACAGGTTTATGGTCAGAGCAGTTTATACGACTCTTGGTAATGTAAAGGCTCGTATAGTAAAATATGAATTTATAGTAAGGTTAGGCCTAATCAATGGCGGCCTGGCGGACATGATATGAAATATGAAAACTTGTTGCATCCAATCTTTGGGTGTATCATGACGTAGGTGCGATTGGCTGAATAAACTTGAACGGTTGGATACAGCCTGAGGATCGAGTGACTAAATTTGATACTTAACCTGCAAGAAGTAACGTTTTCAAAAATTCAAAAACAACAGTCAATTGAAAAGATGAGACTTTATGAATGCCCCGACCGCGAGGAGCCGATCATAGTACTGTCATCATAATTATAACCGCGAAAGGATCATTGCAAAGATTTAAAATATTATGTTAAATTGAATAGCTATGGACACGTTGCTAAAACTCAAATGTGTCTACCGGGTAGTAGGACTATGATGTAGCGACACTAAAATTATGCTTAAAGGGAGTTAAGACTCGCGCAAACGTCTGATACCGGTAATCTGACCTAGTTTCGAATGAGGTGTAACAGAAGTGTTAGACACCACCATCGATCCCAGAAAATACACACACAGCTTGCTACCGTCGGTAAGTAGACACTCGTGTACAGTCAATACATGCAGCTACGGTCAATACCCACAACACAGTGTACATATCAGCCATGGACATCTCATGTCCAGCTAAAGATAACAATGTATCACATTACTGTTTGCATTTTGTAGCGACAAGAAAAAAATTCACTTGCAAGCAACGGAAAGTTTTTCAGAGGGCGGCACGCGGTTTGGGGCGAGTCTTCAATGCCTTTAAGTCATTCAAAGTGTCATCTTCCTTCTGTTCCATCTATTCTGTCTTAAGTCATCCTGCCTAAAGTTATAGAATAAATTAAACGTCGGGAAAGTATACCATTGAATATTGGCCTACACTGGGTGGATCTAGGATTTAATAAAGGCGGAGGAGGAGGTGTGGCCTGGTGTCGTTGAACACCTACTCATACCAGAACCATGGCTCTGATTCCAACGAGCAGTTGGGGCTGTCCTAACCAGAACAAAATTATACGTCAAATGTGCATTCTGAAGTACCGGTAATGTCTATATTATAAATCACAAATTCGGTAGATATAATGATGTCTTTCCGAAAATGTGAACGAATAACTCATTTTGATTTGTTAATACTTAAAAAGGTGTAGTGTAACTTGTAACATGCGGACTAAGGCTGAAAAAAACTACACAACTGAGAGTGACTCAAATCGGTGGCGCTCTATCGAAACTTTTCTTTACAGGTGCTCACAAACTGTGGTGCGTTGTGGTTGAAGTTTTGTTGCGATCATACTGGCCAAAATGGTTTGCTGACATCACCGATTGACTGCCGAGAATTATAAGAAAACAATAAAAATTTGGAGAATAAATCATATCATACAAATACTACCATATCGTCAAATGAGGCTAACATAACCAAATCATTGTCGCCAATAACTGAAACCTATAATATCACCAGGGAGCTGTGTTTCAGCTGCTGCTATCTCAATAGTTTTTCGCTATTTCAGACAAAGAAACTCCATGACCACTTGACTCCAACAAGGGAAACAGGTTTCAAGAGTTATTCGCTCGTCTTTGTAACAGTACATCCGACTAGAAATATGCATTTTCCTTGGAATTTATATTGGTCGTTATTGATAGGTCGAAACCTTTATCAAATTTCTTACTGTCGTATTAACCTTGTTTTGTAACCGTTTTCAAAATTCGTACAAAAACCCAAATTTTGCCCATTTTGTTTTTAAATCTGCAAGCGATACTAATATCAAAAAGAAAAAAAACTAAGAAGGAAAAAACGAACAAACAAACAAACAAACAAACAGAGGGCAGTCCACGGAGTTGCATATCTCATCGACCGCAACACTGATTTTAAATGAAGAATTGTTTAATTAGCTATGCAATCTGGCAATACCGTGTTTGAAGTTAACAAGACAAAACTAGTCTTACTGTCCTAACTGCATAATCATATTTTTTGTTCCATTTGATACTAACTTTTAATACTAGAGAGATTACCACTCATTGTCAATCAGTGATATTCAAATGTCGTTAATTACACATAGACGCAGGGAACAGACCTAGGCTGCGCGCCTAGGCACAATGCAGTATAAACATCGTGCGTACTCACGTCTGCGTTTACAAGAGACAGGCTAGACCCGGACGCGATGGTGAACCGTGTCATAAAAACGGCGACCTTTCCATTTTCATTGTGAACGCGCTATCATCGCGCCGCGCGTTTCCGCCTTTCTAACCCTGCGTGGTACGTAGACATTTTTGGAAATTTTAAAGCCCACCAATTAGGTCAAGTTTACATACATAGCCTACTGGACCAGCAGGTCAGGCACAAAATTGTACTTTGAACCTAGTTGTAACTTGTATTAATTATGTGCCTAGGCCTAACGTACCATTAGATTCAGGTAAGTGCGGCTTAAGCTATATAGGCTTATTATCGATTAGGCTAAGGCTCCTCATTTTCACTAGAACTGTAACTAAGGACTGCGTAATGGGATAAAATATACATTTAACATTCTAGCACGTGACCGTTGACCTGTTTACAGGGTTACCACATGACTTTGATAGTATTTGACATTGCCGTGATACATGTGAAGGTTCCATGTCCATTCAATGTTCCCCTTTGGAGTTATAGCAACAGCAACAAAAATCGATTTGCACTAAATTTGACCTTTGACATTGGTTCTGGGGGCCTGCGAGACACAAGGGTTCACCCAATCCGAGGGTACCTTCCTATCAATCTTGAAGAATATCGACCAGCCGTTTAGGATGAGTTTTTGACACAAAATTGCGTTAAATATATACATTTGACCTTTACAACATGACTATGACCTCGGGTCTTCATGGCAACCACATATTTGGATAATACTTGACATTTCCGTTGTATTTGAGAAGGTTCCATGTCAAGTCAATGTTCCCCTTGGGCGTTATAGCAAAAATAAATAGATTTTCCCTTAATTTGACCCTTTTACTTTTGCTCCGGGGGCCTGCGAGACCCAAGGGCTTACTATGGGGTACTGTCCCACCAATTTTGAAGAAAATCAGCACAGCCGTTTAGGAGTTTTTGACACAAAATTGGACACACACACACACGCGCACACACACATAATGACACACTCACACTTAGACCTCCCCACCTGCACACACACAGACACGTTTTAATCCCTGTCTCAGGCATTGATTCCGGTCACCCTGGGTATGCTAGAGTTCTTTTATAGAGAAGGAACTCTAGGGTACCCCACTATCCCCAGAGAGGAGTTACTCAGGAAAATTAACCATTACCATGGCAACTATTGCTGTGGCAACTGACATAACCGTATATTGCCCAACTGGCAAAGGAACTTCAATATCTCATCCTCTCCATGGGAGGAGGAGATTAAAAAAAAAACATCGAAAGATCTAAACGAAAGTGTCCAAGCATCACCGAGACTTCTTTACATTCTGGAAATCGGGATGGCCTGCCAATGCCACTGTAGTATTTACATCATGATCAGCTGTCATACACTGTGCATGTGTAATATATATCTGTTATCATAGCGCGTGACATCTATTTGTACATTAACAGTATTGCGTTAGACGACGGCTGTGAGAGACGTCCTTGGTCGTGCCCTTGGCTTGTGTTAACGTAGCGTGATTTTTCTTCACTGGCTTTGCACAGAAAACCCCGTTAGCCATAGGACTAGGAGATCACAGTAACCCAAACAGATCTAAACAGTAAGTTATAGTTTGGATTGGTTTTTCAATTTAGTCTGTACTAAAAGTAACTTGTGGTAAGTGACTAGACCTATAGCCTAGGCCTAGTACAAGTACCCTAATGTATATAATCGTGTAACAAGTACTAATAATAAAGTTACTAGACTAATTCGGAACATGTACTGGTAGTGTTTCTCAGTCTAAGCTAGGCCTATTACCATCTGGGCCTACCCAAAAGTTCAAAACAACTGTCGACGCGGATGACTATGATAGGACATATTGAAGGATTCGATGATTCAAAGGAAGATTTTGGTAATTATCTTGAGTGATTCAATCATCAGCTTCTAATTAGAAGAATAGCTAGTGTGTTTTTATCGGCCATCCGATTACAAAATCACTTCGGATCAAAGCCAGTTGTGATTGCAGAATGGTTTAAATCCCACAAATGGAACCAGAGATAGAATGAGCCTCTTAGAGATTATGTATATTGCTTTGAAAGAACTCACTAAATGTTATGAATTTGGAACTTAAGTGGACCGTGACCAGTTTGTGTGCGCGTTATGTTATAAAAACATTATAAACAAATTGCTTAGTGTGCAGACTTTTTGGCTTGATTGGACAGAAATTTTCAGTGTGCGCCAAATGGAAAGAACCTGTCTTCAAGATGTTCTTGAGCAACACAAGATGGATTTTCCACACAAGTGTTACTGTATGTGAGAGGTTATATCGGCATTCAAGCGAGAACCACCCTTCCTAAGGACAAACAACCTGTCTACTGCAAGGCCCGTCCAGTACCTTATGGTTTGAAGGAAGAGTACTGTTGTTTCGAAAGAGTTGGATAGCCCGGAATCTGAGAAGATAACCCTCAAAGTGGAGCACAGTGACTGGGCAAGTCCCATCATTGTGGTTCCAAGAGCAGATGGATCTGTGAGGTTATGCGGTAACTATGAGGCGTCTGTGAACCAACATATCCAAATGCAAACTTACCCATTACCAATTAATGTTGAAGACTCCTTAAAATATGTCTCGGTTTACTCATGAATGACATTGAAATCTTTGCAAATGTTTTCATGCATTTGAACTCAAGGCAGCAGCTTGTATGGTTTGCATCCTCATAAGGATGTAACTGTTAAAGACTACAGCTTTATGTTTTGTTGAACTGTTTCTCACAAGTATGTATGCATTTCTTCCTGATTCAAATGCCCTTGATACCTACATACATGTGTTAAATGCATTTCTGATATTTTTGGAGTTTTCTTGCGGTACAATTCTGTTAGGCCGGAGGCATATATATACTGTAAATCTTAAGTATTTTTAAGCCTAGTCAGCATGTAAAGATAGAGCCAACTATCCTAGAGGCTACTTACAGTAGTTTTATCATGAGTTGAACTTGAGCAAACTAAATGATAGGGTACCGAGGACGTTGTTTCTCTTTAATATTATGAGCTGAAACACCAGATTGGACATAGAACTAGCTGATAAATGCCAGCAAATTAAAGGAATTTCTGGTGACAAACAACGTAAAACTTAGACTTATTGTTCAGAAAGATATTCTACACTCCTAGTCAAACAATTCCATCTTGCCCCTAACTTGAAATATGGTTGATTGAATGTAAATTATTTTGACTCGCTAAACATTCAACTACTCTAGGCAGTTGGATCACAGTATGGGGATCAGTGCTACCATCTGGGCAAATGTTCTTCAAAAAACATTACTAATTAGGCTGTTCAAATCTTCTTGTATATTTATCGTTTGAAACCTGATATATTTGGAAAGGTCGCTTTAAAAGTGTTAAAGTTCTTGGTACTTAGAATTTTGTCAAAATGTATCACTTTTGTAGAAATATTCTCTTCCTCTGTGGATAACTGATCGACGAATTATAAAGAAAAGAAAAACATTTGCAACTAAGTATTATATTTCTAACATATATACCTGATGAACATTACCAGAACGTTACAACACATTTGATCAATTAATTCATAAAGTTTGTGTTCATCGTCTCTCAGTTTATGGGAAGGAACAATATTTCCACATTTTGGAATAATAATAATAATAAAGATTCAGTTCAACATTTTCAGAAATTTGTTAACACTAGAAGCCTTAGTCAAGACAAAGTTACACTAATAATGTAACCAGCCCTGAGTTGAAAAGTTTTCCTTTGAACTGTTAATTAAAACATAAAACCTATTTGCTAGTTGACTGTAGAAAATGTACATATTTGGGTGACCATTTTGTAGTTTTATTTATTGTTTAGTGTGTGTTCATATTAATTGGAAGGCACACAGTAGCCCGGCTCATTTACCACTGCCCACGGTAAACCCTGTATAGTCACGGTTGATTTCACAAAATGAATAAAGTAGCAGAGGTCAAAAAAATATCAGTACAAGTCTGAAAAAGTGCATGTATCATGCAATTTTCAGTATCAAATGCAGTAATAAAGTATTGCCTATTTGTGGTGAAGGTTTCTATGGAGGTATCGTAAAAATCGCTGGGCAAATAAATCAAACCTGTTGACAGTAGCAATCATTTTGGGCAATGTTTCGGTGCCTTGAATATTTGATGAGACACAGAATTTATGTCCAAATAAGAATATGAAATGAATTCTAAATCATTTCTTGGATTTATTTGATCAACTCACATATTACAACATTTATAGTTCTTTTCAGTAAAACCTTGACTTTTAAATAGTAAGTACAGGTTACATAAATTTGAGTTTTTTTTTTTCCCCTTTCTTTCCTTCTTTACTTGACAGTTAATTTGCCATCCTTGTCCGCCTTTTGACCAAACCAAGCAATGTTTCTTCTCAGGCTGTTAGGAACCCTCTCTCTAGTCGTGGCCATATCCACGTTAGCGTGTGGGCAGCATATGGTAGATCTCTATCGGCCTCTCTATGAGAACCAGAGGGGACCTCTCCTTAAACCCGAATCGGGCAATGTCAGTCAAGCATGCGTCGACGGGTTCAATCATCTGTTGTTTAACAAGACGAAGACTGTCCTGAGTGGTGAGAATGCGCGGAGACCTCCCGTTCTTCTGATCATACTGCATTAACTGAGTAATTAAGATTAATTAAGATAATTAAGAAAGATTAAAAAGGTCTTCAATATTCGCCTACAAAACTTGAAATTTATGAGGTTGTAGACTTTGCTAAAGGTTTTCAAACATTTCTGGATAGTCAGGAGTATTACTGTACCTTGCACTCTCTGCTATATCGATCTATTTCCCTTCCTTTCCTCTTCAGTAAACTTCAAGTCACAGAAACAGATGATATTCCATGTTAGGAAGATTTCCCTCTAGACTAGAGTACATATTATATTCAGTCTCACTTAGGGTAACTTAGGTTTACTTATAGCAGGCTTACCATAAGACCTTAACCACTTAGGGTAACTTAAGTTTACTTAGAGCAGGCTTACCATAAGACCTTAACCACTTAGGGTAACTTAGGTTTACTTAGAGCAGGCTTACCATAAGACCTTAACCACTTCGGGTAGCTTAGGTTTACTTAGAGCAGGCTTACCATAAGACCTTAATATAGACAACGTACTGAACCCTTGATCTCTCCACTGCCTCTTAAAATGGCGTGCATCTAAAATAAGACATTAACACACTGGGTTTCCTCCTTCCCACCCAATTTCAGATCGTCAACTTTTCAAATCTTTGCTCCCACGTCAGAAATGCAGTAAGATATATATATGTACAGTATAGCATGGTAGACCATTAATTTCAACTATGAAACATTGGCAACTCTTTTAGTCATAAGATGTCCCCCTCCCCCCACCCCCCCTCCCTTTGCAAGGAGGGAAGACACTTCCATTGTGACTATCAATGCTTATTAAATCTGGAACTTATAAAGTAGTTTTTATTGATATCATTTGTAAACTCTAGTACACATGGCCCAGGTGTAATTAATTCATTTATAAAATGCATTATAAGTTACCATTATACTTTTGATAGAAACTTATACCATGAAATGTGAAGGGTTTGAGGGTATGTCTTATTAAGTCACTACTTTCAATGGTGGTTATGGATAGCAGAATGTGTCATTACATTTTAGCAGCGTTGGTTGTGTACATTAGTGGCCAAAGTTTGTCTTTACAGGCCATAGCATACCCAACTATACATGTGTGACTATATGGTTGCTTATATACCAAAGCACATCATTGGCAGCCTATAGGCACGGTTACTTTACATGGCACTACTTTTGTCGCTATATGGCGATCCCATCCAAAATAACCTTACCGAAATGAGCTTTGTTTGTTTTCCTTTTAACAGCACTGGATGCATTTGGGAAACTGGAACCTGGATTTTTGGTTGGAAATTGGGCTTGGTTAGGTCACTTCACTGAGTGTTCAAACCTGAAGGATTACCATTACTGTCTCCTGACCCTGGAGGTCAATGTCAGTAGCCTTGCTAAGGTCAGTATTGCATCATCGCTAGTGAACAACACAATTCACTGTAAATTTTATGCTACAGGATTATGTAAGATATCTGTTTGTGTGTGTGTGTGTGTTTTAGATCCTCCTGCATGCAGGAACTCGCGAAGAAGCCATCGTTGGCTTATCAAAGCCGCAAGCTGACCGAAGTCAGTCTCTTACATTCATATTTAACGTCCATGATTATGAATTGTCAGTTGTCAACAACTCTGTAACTGGACGACATACATTAATCTGGGAGTGACTCGAACCGGGGACCTTATGATTGAAAGGCACTGGCGTTAACCACTAAGCTAACACTCCTTATCTGTGTGTCCTCCGGATATCTGTGTGTCCTCTGGTTTTTTGGTTGAACATTCGAATAAGTGATTATCATCTCATCAGATTATGATATCTTACCGTCATGTTTCTGTGACAAGCCAACCAATAGATGTACAACATTCATGCACACACATGCATCATTCAAATACTTAAAAAAAAAGAGAAAGAGATATTTAACCAAGAAGCTTCTTAAAAGGGAATATATAATCATGGGGTTTTCCTGTCACTGACTTTAATCATTTCTTTTTTTTGGAATTCTTGTTATATACAATTTTTTTTTTTTTTCAATTTTCTTTATTCCAGTATAAATTACAAAATTTATAAATAGGACACATAATAATGATACATAAAAGACAATCATGAAAACATGAACAAATAAGAAATAAGATGGAGGATTAGAAGTTTGAAAGATTAAAAGGATTCTAACAGAGATTCTAAGAACCCATTTTGAATATAAATAGATGCTCTGTAGATAAATGAGTTCTTAAAAAGCATAATTCTAAAATTCTACCCTCAGAGTGTATTACTTGAAGATATCCCCATACAGTTGGGAGTGTGCGCTCCCAATGACTGCACCAAAGATGATGTACATAACAGCGTCTACACTCTACTCGGTAAGAAAACAAAGCTGTTTTGTTTCACTTTATCACTCCATCCATCAAGCTTGGGTAGTATGAACAAACAAGTCAACGTGTTCTCCATCCAAGAAAACGTCACTTTTAGGGACGATTGCCGACTTGTTTTTATGCAGGATTGTCACCATGAACCATGTTATGGCTCTCTGATACATCCAATAGCATCTGTGCATTTATTCATCGAAAGAAATAAACCAATAAATCATGCAAGATCTGGTGAGATCTTGGGAAAGTTCCGCCTTTTTTTGAGTATGTCCTTCTCTATGGGTAATGGCATATATACAGAAATGCAATGTTGAAGTGTAATTGTAAGGCAATTATGGCCTTCAATTTCCAAACTACTACTAAAATAAAGGTGGAGATCTGACACATATTGACATTTTGCAGAAATATCCTTTGACTCATTGCAAAGAATGTTGGACAACATGTTAAGTAATCAAGTGTCTTTGTTAATACGTTAAGAGAGTTTGTGTAGCATACGACTGCTGTGAGGATAGTCTTTATGTGCAGGAGTATATAACATAAATCATACAATAAACAGACCAGGGAAGTGAATGAAACCAAATCCAGGCGCGTAGCCAAGGGGGGGGGGGCGAAGGGGGCAGCCGTCCCCCCTTGAGCATATTACTTTGTATGTTTTTATGATATCGCTAGTAATTTCAAAAGAGAAAATGCTAAGATGCATTTTACAAGGCCTGGGAAGTGCCATTTTCAGCGATCTGGGTGGCATTTTCAGCCCAAATTTTCTAGTACGCTTTGCGCCAACTCATCGTGGTGCTATGCTTAGATAGTTTGCAATGCCGTATCTACGGCTCTGATAGTTTCGCCCCTCCCTTGGCAAATACCTCGCTACGCGCCTGACCGAATCGGTCCATTGTTCACATTGTTAGACAATGTAAGCATCAACATAAGCAGATAATACCCCTCCCCTCCCCCCCCAAAAAAAAGATAAC
>JAIPMN010030707.1:0-15139 GCA_020650975.1 Apostichopus californicus
TCTTATCATACAATACATAGTCTCTTATCATACAATACATAGTCTCTTATCATACAATACATAGTATCTTGCCATACAATACATAGTCTCTTATCATACAATACATAGTCTCTTGCCATACAATACCTAGTCTCTTATCATACAATACATAGTCTCTTATCATACAGTACATAGTCTCTTATCATACAATACATAGTCTCTTGCCATACAATACATAGTCTCTTATCATACAATACATAGTCTCTTGCCATACAATACATAGTCTCTTATCATACAATACATAGCCTCTTGTCATACAATGCATAGTCACTTATTATACAATACATAGCCTCTTGTCATAGAATACATAGTCTCTTATCATACAATACATAGTCTCTTATCATACAATACATAGTCTCTTATCATACAATACATAGTATCTTGCCATACAATACATAGTCTCTTATCATACAATACATAGTATCTTGCCATACAATACCTAGTCTCTTATCATACAATACATAGTCTCTTATCATACAGTACATAGTCTCTTATCATGCAATACATAGCCTCTTATCATACAATACATAGTCTCTTGTCATATAATACATAGTCTCTTATCATACAAAACATAGTCTCTTGCCATACAATACATAGTCTTTTATCACAGAATTTTCATTTAATATTTTTCCCTTCAGATCTACAGCCATTTCATTTGCAATTGTGGTAAAGAATGTTATCAAAATCTGTCATTACATATTAGTGTTCTTAAAGTACATCAGGACTCAGCATTATTTTTTCTCTTTAATATCTGGGACGATGATTCTTTGCAAAAAACCATTGTGAAGTTGGCAAACACCTAAGTGCATAATAGAAGTTAAATTTTGTTTATATCTGTCGAAAATGTTTTCGTTTTAATTTCCAGAGTAAACATTTATGATATTTCCTGATAAAAAGTTAACAATTAAGTAGATGTGATTTTCATAGTCAAAAAGGAGTGATCTACAAACATTTAATTTTATACAGTTTTCATCTCACATATAATGTCTCCCTCCCTCCAGCCATCAATTGCAAAAATCCATGTCTTAACGGTGGACATTGTCAAAATGGACTGTGTCTCTGTCCCCAAAATGTAACCGGGGAATACTGCCAGATTCCACGTAATGGTAAGTTTTCTATTCTCCGGTAATTTGAAATTGATATTTGTTTGAAAAAGGATTCAAGATGCATTATGTAAGAGGCTCAGCAGGCACACAATGTTAAAGGCCCTGTTTGTTACAGAACCTTTCTTAATATTCAAAAGATCTTACTGATGTTGACTGAAATCAATCTGACAGTTTTCTTGTGTTTCAGTGGTACTCAGGTCCTACCGTGGGATTTCTCGTGTGAGAGGCGGTAACTGGTTTGTGACACCAGAGGGCATGAGCAGCCCTGGGGGGGGGGAGGGGGGCATGGTCCCTGGAAAAGTTTGTTAACATCCTCATGTCAATCATGATCATCCTAACAATAAATTAGATAAATGTTATTCTAAATAGGCAGAAGAACATTTATTTGTTGCTTTTAATTTAGTGTTCACAGCCAAGTTTTCAATGTCAGATGATGGCATGTGTTACAAAAGTTGGGATTGCAATAATTGCATTGTTTCTTCCTTCTCTGAAACAATGAGGCGGCGATGTTGGTAATATATTTGTGAGGCGGTTGGAAAAACACAGAGAGTTGACCACCTCACAAAATGAATACCAGGGAACACCCTGCTTTACTAACATAGCTAATGATCTTGTTTTCTCATTTTTGCATGCTGCCTGCAGATACGGATGAATGTTTACTTGAATGTATGAACGGCGGGATATGTGTCCAGGGGGCCTGTATATGCATCTCAGGCTACACTGGAATGTTATGTGAATCAGGTAAAATTTACATATTGTTACGTATTGTTCATTGAAAGTGCATTTGTAATCGTTACTTCATATATACACCGAATGTGTCATATACTTCAAGCTACTACTAGATTATTGTTTAACTTTTTAACAATGTCTAAAGACAGGGAATAGCACCATCATAGCTGGAAATGAGGTTGGTAGCATAGAAGGTATCTACTTAACACACTCGGATGATTCCTCCATAACTCGCAAATGTTCTTAAAAAATTCCTTTAATAAGTGGATAAAATGAAGATACACAATTTTGTTCCTCCACAGAGGTCCAGTGTAATCCAGCGTGCAAGGACCGCTTCAGATGTGACAGAGGTATTTGTGTCTGTTCTGTGGGATTAACGGGTCCAAACTGTACGCAAAGTAAGTACTGCATTGTCCTTACAACAGTATGAGTACAAGGAGAAATCCTGTTGGTAATCAGTACAATAGTACTACATTGCTCTTTGTATAATCAGTGCTGTTAGTTGCATAACATGACAGGTAATTAGTGTCTCCAGGATATGAGTAGTTTTAGTACAACAGTATGAGTACAAGGGGAATTCCTGTTGGTAATGAGTACAAGAGTACTACATTACTCTTTGTATATAGTCCACACTGTTAATTGCATAACATCACAGGTAGTGTGTACTGTCACCACTACTTGAGATTTGGTATGAGTACAACAGTAAGATAGTACAAGGAGAACACTTGTTGGTAATGAGTACAGGTACTGTAGTAATGAGTACCTGAAAGGTACTGTAGTACTTTAAACTGCATGGGGTTAGGTAATTACGCCACCAGTTAGTGTGTTATTTACTTCCATGATGGCAGTATGTATATTAGAGTACAAACATGCTTAGAGTAAAAGTACAAGGTATAAGTACAAATCCAGTAAGGAGAGTACAAATCCAGTAGGGAGACTATAAGTACAGCAACTATTCTCTAATATGAGTATGAGTTCAGACTTACTTCAAGTCTGAGTACCACTGAAGATAAAAACCTAGCCTCACTCAGCAGTTGACTTTGCAACATTTCTTGTGTTCTATTATTGTCCCTTTCATCTTAGTCACAGTAGGATATCTTTAAATCTGTAAATCTAAATAAAGTGTGTTGGAAGAAAAATCTTAGTCAAATATATTACTTAAAATTGCAATAATTACTGGAAGGTAAAAACATTATTTTATCCATTGTTATGTTTCTGTTTAATGTTTACAAAGACAATGAATAAATCAATTGTTTGTAAACAAGTTTTCCAAAACATTATCAGAAAATATTCATTGAAGTCTAGCTGAGAACTAATTAATGAGATGTTTCTCTGTTGCAGATATCAATGAATGTCAGATCAATATGAACCTTTGTAGGTACGGATGTGAAGATACCTACGGTGGTTACAGATGTAACTGCGAACCTGGGTTTGAGTTTGATGAAAACAACGAATGTGTGGGTAAGTTTAGTTTAGCACTATACATGAAACCTCTGCTTCCGAAATGAAGATAAACTGTCTGTATAAATGTTCTGAGAGTAAACATTCCCCCTCCCCACTACCCCTCCCCCCACTCTCCTACACCCTGTTACCACCATCGCCTTCCTCTCTAATTTACTCTAAAGCTGTTAGCAGCTGTTTGTTCGAACATTACAGATATTGAGGTGAAAGACTAAGGATTGACAAATACTTTCTAGTTTTAATCTTATTCTCTCAGAAGTTTGTGGAGCAAGTATTAAACAGGTCAAAAAGAATATCCAAGTTCATGTCATGGGTTCTGTAATTTGAGCCAGATTCACTGTATAGATCAAACAGGAGGCTTCTAATTGAGCTTCTCTAAAATAATGAGAAACAGCACAATGGAATACTTTTAGTATCAATTATGTCTGATTTTGGATGTTTGTTCCCGTTTGAGTTAATATGTATTTAACTCGATATTATATATATAATATAAATGATTAGAAAATTAACTGGAGTGATTTAGATGAGATTTGGAATCGGGTTTTTGAACTATCCCAATATTTTCTACCATTTTCATATTTTCTTGTTAAATCCTGGCATTGAAAATACAGAATATTTTCATACTTTAGTCAAATTGTCAACATTATTTTTTATATTTATAGCATCATATTTGCAAGCTCATTGAAAAGGTCTGCATGATCTTCTACTGAAAATTAAAAATGCTGTGATAATTCTTTGTTTTTTCTCTCTTTTCCTTTTGCTTTTTGTCCCTTCAGATATTATTGAATGCGAGGGTGAACATGAATGTGAACAGGAATGTATTAATGTACAAGGATCATATTCATGTGACTGTTACCCAGGTCACTTCTTGAATGAAGACAGACGAACATGTTTGGGACCTGCAGGTAAAATATCATACTAAAAGTATTAACTACCTCGGGGACAAAAACTATTATCCTAACACACTGTAGCATACACAAACTGGAGCCTATACCGCAATTTTTGCAAAGTTCCGTGATTTATTTTTTACCCCTGAGGCTCATCCCTGAAACTTGCAACAATTTATAGAACACTGCAGTGTGAGTTGCTAATTATGTAACTTTATTATTTTCATTCATTGCACATTCTTGACACAAGATGTCAAGTCTTACTTTGTGTACTACCAAGAAAAGTAATAGTGTTACGTTCCACCTGAAAATCCCATCATGAAACAATGTCTCATTGAGTTTGGGAACGTGAAATAATTCCTAAGTTTACTTTAGATATAGAACAAGCAGTTTTTTATCCTCAGGTTAGGTAGTAATTAAATATAAGTAAATACAAGATGAGTAATTGAAATTGCCAAAACTAAAATGGTGATGGGCTGCAGGCAAGCTGCAGCATCATGCAGCCAGGCTGTATAGGACGTGATATAATGTGTTCCAGAGTGTCACATAATAGGATCAGACAACAAGTCTTCAGAGACATCCAGATTGTTTGATATTGATACAAATTGAGCAGGATATTGCAGCTGCTGCAGCCTAATATCCTGAAACTTGGTAGGCTGCAGCATCATGCAGCCAGGCTGCATAGGACATGATCTATTGTGTTCCAGTGTCACATAATAGGCTCAGACAACAAGTCTTCAGAGACACCCAGATTGTTTGATATTGATACAAATTAAGCAGGATATTGCAGCGATTGCAGCTTACCTCCTGAAACATTCAGGCTGCAGCATCATGCAGCCAGGCTGCATAGGACATGATCTATTGTGTTCCAGTGTCACATAATAGGCTCAGACAACAAGTCTTCAGAGACACCCAGATTGTTTGATATTGATACAAATTGAGCAGGATATTGCAGCTGCTGCAGCTTTCCCTCCTGAAACTTTGGCCTATTTTTCTATTTCTTATTCAAGTAATGATGAACTTCCAAGTGGCATTTAATTTTTAATCTTTCATTTGTTCAACTAGCAAGTTATCTACAAGACTTAACATACATTTTGGAGTTATGAAAATAGGCTCTAAATAAAGATGAGAAAAATTGAGAAAAAAAAATGTATACAATATTTTGGGCAACACTGTCACATTGACAGTCTAGAAACTTGTTTTGATTTGAACTTCACATTTTGGGGGTCATTTTTACTTAATTCTTAGTCTCTATATTATGATTTTATCCTAAAGAAGATTTCATGTCAACATTTTTGATCTTGATACAGCTTGCCTTTATGAAGGCATATTTTACAAGACTGGTTCTACATGGGAAACTGATAACGGCTGTGTTGAGTGTACGTGTATGGAGGGAGTCACCGTTTGCCATGATGTTCAGTGTACGGTTGGTAAGTAAACAGTAAGCAGATAATAATACCTGCCAAGATCTTAAATGTATGGAGAGTGAAGGGATATTAAAAATGGACACATAAATCATTCTTTATCCAGCAGAGTATGAATATCATAATTCCATTTAGGTTTTTGACATTCCTTTTTTAATTTTCTTGTGGCAAAATAAATAATTATTTATCGTTGACATGTTTTAGGCTTCATTTTCTTTTGTATAACTCTTTAATACTTTTGGTGAACTCTATAAAGCAAACACGTATTTACTCTTTTAAGGATATAATAAAGATAAAATCACTCAATTAATTGATCAATTGATTGATATCTGCCTTGCAGTTCAGTGCACATTAACATAGCCAGAGACCTGCCATGCCTTATACTTAAAATTATTGGTATCTTTACTTGCCATTGTTTTTCTTTGTTTCTTTTGTCACCAGAGAAAGATATGTATTTTAATATTCATCTTTTCTACCCTCAACAGATAGAAACTGTGAGCATTCCCGTATTGTTTACCACCATGGTGCCAACTGGACCGCCCTTCATGACCCCTGCCTGCACTGTTCATGTAATGACAGTTTAGTGACATGTTACTCTGAGGTTTGTCTCCCCAGATGCTCCCATCCTGCGCCCCGGCAAGGCCAATGCTGTCGTGAATGTAGTGGTAAGTGTCCTGCTAGCTTCAACTTGATGTCGTGTTGTGTACTGAAACATTAATGAGTGACTTTGTAAGGATCTTATAAATCGACAGCAAATTTGTCTTTGTAACAGAATATATAGCAGCCCTGGTCTAGGGAGATCATCATCATGTGTGTAAACAAAGGTCCATGTTAAGGGGAGGGAGGGGGGGGGGAGGTGGGAGGGAGGGTGTCTTTAATGAAGATGGTGTACTTGTTGTATTTCATACACTTAGATAATAGCTATAATATTGGCTACCCAGCCTATGCTGACAGAGTTCAGATTTCCATCGTAGGGACAGGTAGTTGAATTTATAATGTTATGCGAGAAGGAAGATATATTGTTTCATTTAGAATTGTTTAACAGTTAATAAAAAGTAATAAACATGGACCATTCTGTAGTCAGCCATGGTTGGGTTTCCACAGTTGCGATACTAGTCAGGTGGGCAATGTTTATTGATAGTCCAATTATATTATGCTATTAGAAGATTTATTATCCAATGTTTCTTTCTTTTGAAGACTGTTTGTACGAAGGCACCCTCATCCACAATAACAGAATGTTCAAGCCTCTGGCAGATAACTGTTCAGTGTGTGAATGTAACGTAAGTATTACTATTTATATGCTGTAAAAAGTGGAAAGGGAAGACCGACATCTGGGAGGGAAGTCTTTGGTTTGGGGTGGGGGGAGGGAGGGGGAAATGACACCTTGGAGGGGAGTCAGAGGGCA
The DNA here is from genome assembly GCA_020650975.1 of Apostichopus californicus. Lineage (NCBI taxonomy): Eukaryota > Metazoa > Echinodermata > Holothuroidea > Aspidochirotida > Stichopodidae > Apostichopus > Apostichopus californicus. The sequence continues at coordinate 7,052 of JAIPMN010030707.1, forward strand.
GGGAATGGCACCTGGGAGGGGAGTCTTTGGTTGGGGATGGGGGCATGGAATGACACCTGGGAGTGGGGTCTTAAGTTGTCATGGGGGCAGGGAATGACACCTGGGAGGGGAGTCTTTGGTTTGGATGGGGCAGGGAATGACACCTGGGAGTGGAGTCTTAAGTTGTGATGGGGGCAGGGAATGACACCTGGGAGTGTTTGGTTGGGTTGGAGAGGGGGGGGGGGGGGAGAGGAATGTGCTATTACATACAAACTTAATGGCAATTTATCCAAATAGAGATAAACTTTACCCGGGTGAGTGGCAGCTTTTGTCTCATTTTGTTTTATAGAGTTATGTACATTTTCATATCTTTCATATCACTAAAATGAGTTCTAAATTTTAAATTTTCTGAAATAGCCTTCAACCTCCTGCACCCCAACCCCTGGGAACCCCACTGGGGCTATCCCCCTCCCCCGACGAATTCGCCAAGATCCCTGCTGCAAACACTGCTACCAACCACTAATATTCATAGATATGCATTCAGCATGCTCAACAATATTGTCAACCTGAAACTTAAATTACATTGTGCAGACGAGTTATGGGTAAAATTATAAGGTAGGATGTTTTGTTGCTTGAAACTATCAGTTATTTGATGTAATTATCTTGATTGTTTTCCCAGGATGGTGACATTATTTGTTCTGACATAACATGCCCAGAAGTAACCTGTGAGAAACCAACACAGAAAGCGTGTTGTCTGACATGTGAAGGTAAGACTTATGATTATATCTATAGGCTGACCTTGTCATAGTCTTGCTGCATTCCAGTGGCGGAGTGTTCATACAGTCATGGGGGAGGGCGGATGCCCCCCCCCTCCCCCCAACGGACTCAAATGGACTGCTGGCGCCCTTTTCAGCTTTCTACCACTTGTTACTCATTCGCGATTATTGACTTTTTTATGGCGCTCTCATCTACCTATTGACATTTGTCACATTTTTTTGGTGATGACACCTATTTATTCTTCGCTTATCTGGAAATTAGCAAGGCCCAGAAAGGGTCATTTCCGGCGATCTAGCTAGTATCTTAACTCAAAATATTTCTGTACGCTCCGCGCCAACCTGTGGTGGCGCTCCGCTTAGATAGTGTCGAATGCGCCCCTACAGACCATTCTCGCCCCCCCCTGACCAATACCCCTAGCTCCGCCACTGCTGCATTCAGACTGTTATTTTCAAATCTCCTGAGCGAATTTATTGCCAGGTCTGAGACAGCCTCCTGGTTTAAGCCTCTTTGTGTCTTGCTGGGTGTTCGACTTCTTTCTGTTTTTTACAGGTGTTTTACTTCTTTTGTAAAAACAGTAAGAAAGTTCAGAAAGAATGTTCCAGCTCGCCATATATTGGCATTGAAAACAAGTATTGAGAGCAGTTTACCCAGAATGCACTACAATAGATAAAACATATCATGTTCATATTTCTAAAATACATCCAGTTTATTTTTGTCATCTTGTATGATTTATTATGCATGACGATATATTCTAATATTAAAAAACAGCCATTTGAATTTGGCAGACAAGTTTTCCTTGCTACCGAGCGATTGTTGCACGAAAAGAAACCCTGGCTGCTTGATGTTTTTCACTAAATAAAGCTTATTAATGAGCTAAATATTATTCTGGAATTCAGTTCAAACTTGATGCTTTGCATTATTTGCACAGACTCCTTGCCATAAGTACATTAAAACACATATAAAAGGAAAGCCTCAGAGTTGGACTAGTTACTCCACTATTAACTTGATAGTGCCGTGTTTAATGACCAATATTGTGATAGTATCAGTTGTTTTTCAAAATCAGTTCTTTAAATGTATTTGTAGTGGTCTTTACCACTCATTGAGTGGCATATTGTACACATTTTCTTAACATAATGGTATATTATATGTATTTTGTTTGCCCAAAATATTGCTTAAGTTAATTAAACTTGAAAGTGCCAATTTTAATGACTAATATTTTTATATGACCTAACTATCAGATGTTTTTCAAAATCAGTTCTATAAATGTATTTGTGGTGGTCTTTACCCCTCATTAAGTGGCATATTATACACATTTTCCTCACATAAGGGTATATTATATTTTTTTTAATTTCTTTTTCATAGTATTGCTTAATGTTCTCAGTAATTATTATTTCTTAATTATTTCTTTCTCTCAGATAACTGTGTTTTCCAAGGTGTGGAATATGAAAATGGTGACAGCTTTACCCTGCTGGATTCCTGTAAGCTGTGTACTTGTCTGGTGAGGATAAAATAGCTGCAGTATGGATTTTAATTTTTGTTTTACTTGCTCTACGATTCTCTATCAACCTCATTGCAGTAGCAATCATCATCATCATCATGATAAACCTAGGATGGCTGGAATAGTGGCTGTATGGTAATCCAGAGGTCACTGGGTCAAATCTACTTTTCTAGCCAAAAAGTGCTTTGCTGTCTTCACATTTTTATCTCAATTTTGGGTTGAGTTTTCCGCTACTACCCAGCAACATTATACGTGGCAATATTGTATTCAACCTTTAGAAAAGGAAGATGACAAAGTGAACTTTATACGGTGTTATTCCAAAATGCATACTTTGTGTTTCATTCTGTCATGAGAACAATGAACACAGATATTAACCAACATTCCTTTATGACTCAATTTTGGTAACTTTCTGCTTGACAGGAGGGCGCTGTTGAGTGCCTAAGGATCACCTGTGAGCCTCTAAATTGTACCCGCCAGCAACAGATACAGGATCCTAGTGAGTGTTGTCCCAGGTGTGTAGAGGATGGATGCTATGACCGTTGGAGTATATTCCACCAGACTGACTCAGAATGGACGGATCTTTACGATATATGTCAATCATGTACATGCCAGGTTAGTCTTCAACAAACAGCTGTTTTCATATTTATGACATCATTTGAGATCAACATGGTTAGTGTGTTTATTGTAAGTTGTGTAACAGGTCAGGTAATTCAAACACATGCATGTATCTTGTATGCACACATACTGTACTTCATTAGTTAGGATGATATACAGGATCATATATAAACATACATGCACATATACATACATACACACATACAAACACGCATAGGCCAACATACATACATACAGGATCATATAACAAATTTTACCATTACCAAAATATGGGTAAATACTTGGCTCCGGAATAGGTAAAAAGATAGCACCATTTGCCATCTAAGCATACTTCATTTGTTGAATTTTCCAGATGGGAGGGGGCCACCCCCATCCTTTAGACCCTTCCCCTAGAACGTGGATCACACTACTGCCCCAATTAATCGGGTCCCCACTCTAATATTCCTAAGCACATGCCTGATTTAGTCCAGTTGATGAATCTGAGTAGCTTAAAAACGATAATTTCACAAAAGTTGGAAGGTTATATAGAAATACAACCTGTGCTGATAGAAGGGATTCTTTAATCTTTTAGAACACTATCAAAATTAATTAAAGGGCACCCTTTGATGGCATTAAGGATATAAGTGACTTTTTAAATAAACTACCTGTCGATATTTTTAAAAGATATCAGAAAACAGGATAGATTTGGTTTCTTTTTAATGTTGTACATATGGTTAAGTATCTTTACAGTCCTCTTTTGTCTTTTATGTTTAATTCAGGAGGGTGGAGTAGTCCAGTGTGTGCGCGAAGAGTGTAATACAGTCTGTCCAGCATCCCGCTTCTCCGAAAACATTTCACCTTCGGTGTACATTGAGGGTGAATGCTGCCCTGACTGCCAAGGTAAGTTTATTTCTGTCGACATATTCAGGGACCCCCCCCACACCTCACCCCTCCCCCCCTCAGCCTGCACACAGAATATACACAAAGACAGCAGGCTTTCTGTTAAATCCAGTGTTCATTTAGGTCCCATGTAAAATTAATTTCCTGTGATTCCATATATTTGTTAAGACTGAATTTCCTGTGATTCCATATATTTGTTAAGACTGAATTTCCTGTGATTCCATATATTTGTTAAGACTGAATTTCATGTGATTCCATATATTTGTTAAGACTGAATTTCCTGTGATTCCAAATATTTGTTATGACTGAATTTCCTGTGATTCCATATATTTGTTATGACTGAATTTCCTGTGATTCCTTATATTTGTTAAGACTAAACTTCCTGTGATTCCATATATTTGTTAAGACTGAATTTCCTTTGATTCCATATATGTGTTAAGACTGAATTTCCTTTGATTCCATACATTTGTTAAGACTGAATTTCCTGTGATTCCATATATTTGTTAAGACTGAATTTCATGTGATTCCATATATTTGTTAAGACTGAATTTCCTGTGATTCCATATATTTGTTAAGACTGAATTTCCTGTGATTCCATATATTTGTTAAGACTGAATTTCCTGTGATTCCATATATTTGTTATGACTGAATTTCCTGTGATTCCATATATATTTGTTATGACTGAATTTCCTGTGATTCCATATATTTGTTAAGACTGAATTTCCTGTGATTCCATATATTTGTTAAGACTGAATTTTTGTTTGTGAACCCCAGCACACTGATCGCGTTTAATACAACCACTATAGGAGTAACACTTAAATAGTGGACGGATATGGGGTGGTATTACATCACAGCTATTGTGCAATTCCCATATGGGAATATTGCGGGCAGTGGCAATAAGTTCATCTTTGTGCACATATTTCAGACAGCTGTTTGCCAGTAAATACAATGTCAAGTGTGTTCAGTATGATGCTTCCTGCTGGTAGAGTAACTTGTTAAATTATTATATTCTGTTAATCTTCATGTGGCCACTGTGTCAAAAGCAAAGGATGCTTAGCAGGCTGCAGCATCTTTCAGCCAGGCTGCATAGGACATAATCTATTGTCCTCCACAGTTTCACACAATAGTCACTGCAGGTGTTCAGAGACAATCTATTGTTTGATATATTGATTCATTCTAGCTGAGCAGGATATTTAAAGCTGCTTGCAGCTTTTCTTTTTCACACAGTGACTTAAAGGGTGCGAAGACACAAAGAATGGTCTCATGCCGCTAATCTGACCTAGTTTAATAACAGAAATGTTAGACACCACCATAGATCCCAGAAAATACACACACAGCTTGCTACTGTCGGTAATTAGACACTAGTGTACAGTCAATACACACAGCTACGGTCAATACCCACAACACAATGTACATAGCAGCAATAGACATCTCAGGTCTAGACAAAAGATAACAAGGTATCACGTTTCATTACTGTCTGCATTTTGTAGGGACAAGAAGAAAACTTCACTTGTAAGCAACGGAAAGTTAACTTTTTTCAGAGCGCGTCACGCGGTTCGGGGCGAGTCTTCAATACCTTTAAGTCATGAATCTGCTGAATAAAAAACATTGATATCCTGTCATTGGCTTTCTTCTTTCACAGGTTGTTATTATAATGGTGTTGGATATCACAACTCAGCGATCTTCCAGTCAGCTTACAATGATTGTGAGGATTGCCGATGTATCAATTCCTACGTTGTGTGTGAACCCATCAGCTGTGCAACCAAGTGTACCAACCCTTACCAACCAGAAGATGCATGCTGTCCTATATGTGATGGTAGGAAAAAGTATCCTCAAGGGAGTGGGGTTGGGGGAGTTGAAGGGAGAGAGGGAGGGGAAGGATTAGGGCATAAATTGCCACCAGCTCAATATTTCATCTATTGCTACCAAGGCCTTGCAATAAAAGTCACATCTGAAACCAAGGCCAATGCCTTCACCTTCATCATTTCATTTCATTTCATTTATTTCGTCTATACATAAGAACAATAGAACAAAGTGGTATAGTATAAACAGGACACTAGAAAAACAATAGTAGTTTATCGAGCTAGTGACCAAAAAATAACAAATAACAATGAAAGAAGGTAACAATAAAGAGTAGAGAAAAATACACATTCTCAGTCAGCGTAGTTTTCAATTAGGTGGGATTTTAGTTTGTGCTTAAACGTTACATAAGATTTAACATTTTATATATCATTTGGAAGCACTTTCTAGGTTTTATAGCAGTAGTTATTCAAGAGTAATTTACCGTGTTTCAAGTGATGTCTGCTAACTGAAAAATGGGTATTATTCCTCGTGCTGTTACGATTCCCATACGTATTCATATGCATTTTCAATATATCAATGTACCTTAACTTGGCAGCTAGTGCTTCCAGTGCTTGCTCTGACCATGTAACACTTGTAGGGTTTTTACCATTGAGTATCTGTCAACCACAACAGATTTCCATACAAGCTAGTACTTTTTAGTACTCCGAATATTGCTACGTATGACACGCCTTTGAAACTATTCAATCTAAACTATTCTATTTGCATAAAATTTCTGGGATAATATGTCACAGTCAAGAAGAGTGGATATAGCGCCTTTGTAACATACATGCATGAGCTTTGTCCGCGAATTCGCGTAATATCCGTGATTTCTTTCTACCTCTGGGACAAAAACTATTATCCTAACACACTGTAGCATAAGCAAACTGGAGCCTATACCGCAATTTTTGCAAAGTTCCGTGATTTTTTCTTTAACCCATGCTCATCCCTGAACATAGAACTGCAGAATTCTAACATTCACACAATAAGTCAGAAATGAATTGATTTCAGTAACGTTTGGTATGATCACCACATTTCTTACTGTTACTTCCATTGCAACTTATACTGAAGCAGGTATAGACAGATAAAATCGAAGCAGAAGAGAAAGTGATTAAATATAAATATATTTATTATTAATTATTAAAATGATTGTTTGTGGTTATATATATTCCAGATTGTTTATACAGAGGCCAGATAGTTGAAAATGGTGCATATTTTAACCCACTCTACGACTCTTGCCAAACTTGCAGTTGCATTGTAAGTATGAATATATTCTATGGTGTGTTTTTATATAGATTTCTATAGTCCATAGCCAGTACCAAATGTCTTCAGAGCCTTTGTTTAGCAATGCGATCCTAAGTGCTTAACTATCTTTAAGTTGTAAGTTAAGAACTACTTGGCCATTTGATTTGTTATGTGAGCAATACATGCATTTTCACATGGTAGACTTGATACTTCATACAGTCAGTGCACAAATATAGCAATTTATCCAGTTTGTGTAGCATTTTTGTATGCGGTACAGAATAAATTGTTATCTTCTTTGGTTATTTTTTATATCTGTGGTCAGTATATTCATTCCTGTTCTCTCCCTCCGCTATGCCCCTCCCACACCAAGCCCTGGCCTTTTGACTCATCTGTCCTTCTATCCATAGTCCAATGGTCAGTGTATTCATTCATTTTCTCTCTCTCCACTACCCATTCCCCCTCCACCCTAACCCCTGGCCTTTTGACCCATCTGTCCTTTTATCCATTGTCCAGTGGCATTTGTAGGTATTTTGGTTTGGTTTGTAGTCTGGTGGACAAAACTAATGTTTAATTATAACAAAAGTATGTACAGGCATGTTTAATGCTTTCTTTCTCTCTGTACAGAATGGCACGGTATCCTGTACAGAGAGGGAACAATGTCCCGTTCTGGACTGCACAGCTACACTAACATTGACTGGTGATTGCTGCCCAAGATGTGCAGGTATAAAAGCCTCTGTTCATGATAAAATGATTTAACTTTATTACACCTTTTGATGACCGTAAACCTATAACTTATATCAACACACCACTCAGTTGGTATGATGCATTTGGTGCTGTTTTACATCTGTTTGGGCTTCTCAATGTTCAACTTAACACACAATTAATATACCCTTGTTTTAACTTTTCATTATTTGTAGCTATTGACCAAGTGATAGGGTGAAGCTTCAACCATGTACTTCCTACTGTGTAACTCATTGTGTGTTCTTGTCTCAATCTGTATAGATACACATTGTACAATGCCTGATGGTACCAGGTACCAGAGTGGGGAGGCTTTCACTCACCCAAGCCGGCCCTGCGAGAACTGTACATGTACCTCCTATTGTGTAACTCATTGTGTGTTCTTGTATTATTCTGTATAGATACACACTGTACAATGCCTGATGGTACCAGGTACCAGAGTGGGGAGGCTTTCACTCACCCAAGCCGGCCCTGCGAGAACTGTACATGTACCTCCTATTGTGTAACTCATTGTGTGT
>JAIPMN010030708.1:0-14857 GCA_020650975.1 Apostichopus californicus
ATTTAATGCAGCTTTGTGAAATGCATTATTGTTTATATGATTATATTAGGGAATATTCAACTGTCTACCGGCGGCTATTGCAGGATAATACATGAACGACGGTAAAACGCAAGTGATGCAGTGATGCAGTGAGGCCGTAGGTTGCGTGCATCCAGTAATAGCATTATACCTCCAGTCATTCATAAACATAAATTTTCATCAGAAAATGTGACAAATTTGTGTAAACTAACATGAAACATAACCAAAATGTTTCCAAACGGTCCAAAGAAGTTCTCTCCTTTTATTACAGTTATCAGTCTCAAAACAAGTTAAATGCGGAAGTAAAATAACAAGAAGACAGAAATAGGCTATATTGTATTTAGTACGCTGAAGAACACCACTTTATACAATGAAATCAGCCTGGATCTGACGCAAGGTATACTTTACCTGTAGTTGTCATTTCAACATGAAATGATGTTGTATCAGGACAGGTGTACAATGCACTGACAATGTCACTATATAAAGGGCCTGATTTACCAATGGGCAACGTGGGCTGCTGCCCACGGGCCTCTACAACAAGGGGCCTCCACATACTTCATGAAAAAATATATATATAAGGGGAAATTTGAAGAAAAAAAATTAAATGTATGCTGACAAATATCATCAATCAAAATCATATTGCGCGCGGCTTACGCCATACATACGCTTGAAGTCATATTCAATTTTAATTGTATCTCTTTGTGAATGGTAGAAACAGCTAAGTGGTTGTTTTCCCCACTGGACGGCGATCACTGGAGGGGGGCCTCCACCACTGAAGGTTGCCCACGGGCCTCCACATGTCTAAATCCGGCCCTGACTATATATATATATACACGTTCTTACTACAATCAGCTGAAGTGGCGGCACAAAAATCCGAAGAAAGGTTGGCAAGTTTGGGGGGTGACAAGTAACAGTTTGGGGGTAATTTCGAAAATACAAAGAGGGTACCTGGACAAATCACGAGAAAATTTAAAGTGATGGGGCACACGTCATACCCAACCAATCCCCCATCCCACGCTTTATCCGTGACCATTATTTTAATTTATGAATATTGAATTTGTACATGAAATTTAACATTTGGACAAAACTTGAATAACATAAACAGGGTCGTGCATTCACAAGTTGCCAAAAGGGTTGATCTATTTAGCTACCAACTTGCAATGACTAGATGAGCAACGTTCCAATAAATAAACAAACGGCAACTTGCGTCATAAGTACAAATTAACACAGTTACCAGCTGCGAGTGCATGGCCCTCGAAAGCTTTGGCACTATTAGATAGTTCCCATTCGTCCTGAACGAAAAGAATGCTTGAAAAATTGTAAGCATTCTTGAGGTAAAAATCTCCTGTTGGTGTCAACTAACATCATTATTTTCTTTGGTTTTTGAACGTTATAAGGTCATTTCAAAAGACCATACTTGTCCTTACCTCCTCTTCCATAATAATAGCAAGCAACGATGACTAATATCACTAGGACGATAACAATTCCAATAACGACAACGAGCCAGGCAACTGGACCTTTAGGGCTACTCGTGGGTTTACTTGAAGGAGGCTCCTTGCATGCTCCTGAAACGACGTAATCAAGAGACCGAAAATTGTACATGTCAGGTTACACAGTATTGCAAATACAGGGGTGGCCTGAGGGGAATATCAATGAAGGTATATCTGAGAGCTACGCCTTTCCTGTGTAATCGGCCACAATTGCGATGTTATCATAAACACGCTTTAAATATGAAGTATAACATCCTCTCCATACTGGTTTGTGAGCTGTCTCAATAACCTTTATCATTAGCCTTTTCCTCTGTATACCGTTATTTGTTATGAGTCACAACCCTAGCTTTTACACCTATTGTGATATTGCGATTTCGAATTATATGGTCAATAGGTTTGCTTCTCCAGGACCTATAATTTCACTTTTGCTAAGGGTAGGCGTTTTGCCCTAATTGTGGATATGGTAATACAAAAATGTGTTACATTTTCTTACTGACACAGGGGTCTACCTAATGTGTGCAAGTTTATTGCCACTAAATACCATAATGACATAACTATGCATATCCCTTCGTTATGAATGTTCTACAATGTCCTTCTGGTACGTTCAAAACGTGTACGTAATTTAATTAAACTGTAAAAACTAAGCCTTAATGAAGCTTTGTAATCTACATATTACTTCTGCAAAATCAACGGACTAATTGTAAACTGTTAAAGATGAACATGGAACACTGTTCAATAAACCAGCAATGCATTACTAAATACCATAACGAATTTGCCAATCAGTATATATCACCACACCTTTATTAATCCTAACAGTGCTGGAGTAAGTATCAAGAAGAGAAGCAAAAGGAAAGTCTGACAAGGTAGCGATGCATCTGAAAGTAGCATCTGCTCCACAATCAGGTGTTGTGTATTGAATGGTTTTCTCAGTGTACCATCTGTCACCCATTTCTTTATGAGTTTGCTCTTCTTTAGTGAAGCTCATTCCAAACTGGTTAGTTACAATCCAGTCTACGTCCATCATTGGTCGAGAGCCACTCACATAGCAAGTCAATGATCCAGAGGTGGTAACGTTTAGTTGACATCCAGTACAGGTCGAACCACATGCATCAATGAGTGGGCACGGAGGATCGGGTCGACCTGTCAGGATAAAATGTTAACGATATTTATTCAGTGTTGTTAACTACAGTGCAAATTTGTTTTTTTTTCAATTTATACACCAATTGATTTAAATGACTAGATTCAAAATGTTACAACTCTACAGCTAACTAAATATAAGTATAGAAAAAGGATGTGTTTATTACTGTAAATCAAAAGCTCCGTGTTCGAGGTATCTTGTATAAAGTTTTCAAAGTAAGCTGTCAGCGTATAGCTGCTTTCATGTTTTAACTGGCTATTAATGATTCTAAGAGATCCATTGATGGTTAACTCAAATTCCCCTTTCTGGTATTCGCTGCCACTTGGTATGCCACCTACGAGTGATAACAAAGGAGCGGTGCTCGTTGTTAATCCTTTGTACCAATACAAGTCGTAGTTTGAACCTAGAACATGGCATGGAAGCTCAAACGACTTTCGCAATTCTGCAAAACACTTGGGCTGACACTGAACACTGCTTGCGTCTGTCAAGAAAACATAATATTTCATATACCTTTATTTACATATTAACGGAATGAGTTTTTAAAACAAGTAGTTGATATATGCTAATTCAATAGTATCTTATAGAATGCAAGCGACAGTGAAGATTGATTAAACAAACGTTAATCTGTAACTGTTAAAACATGAACTTCTTTATTAGAGGACTTCTTTATTAATGCTGTTGCATATTTCAATTTATACATTTCATATTTTATTCAGACTATTTTCCGATTATGTCTTGAATAGCTGTTATCGTTTACAAAACAAGCATCGATTGTGCAGAAGTCGTTGAGAGGCACGTTTTTATTAATATTGGTAATGACCACGAGGCGATTTTTCAGATTGGGGATTAAGTTCATATTCAATAACCTCTTGCCCTCCTTCATTCTCCTACTTAAAGTTCGGGAACATTGTTTTTTTTTTATTTTCCACTACTTTAAAATCCTCTGAACGCCACTGATTAGAGATCAATTGTCCTGCAGTCATTACTTTGAAATATATGATAATTATTAACTAATAAACTCTTATTTGTCTTACCTCCAACATATATTAATGTCATTATTAGAACTAACACCACAACGGTCTGCTGTATCAAATCCATCATGTTCTTGAAGTATCAGATGATCACTGTGTATTGAGAAGATAACAATATAGATATTATTAAGACAATTACAACAATTTCCCATCATAATCAAATAAACATAGACCATCTATTTGTTATTCAAGTAGTCGTCGGGAAATAAGTACAAGGATTACGTTCATGTCCGTATTCTCTTTCTGTATTTCAAAGTTTTAATGACTGTTTCAAATGAAATAGTGTTATAGGCCTCAAGTTTGTAAGTTACTGCAAAATTTAAAGTAAGCTCCTAAGATGAATACATAGTTCTAAACTCACAAACATTCACCAACAGAAAATGGTAGTGGAACTATTGACACTATATGAATTATTAATTTACCTATTGTAGAAACACTTGACCAAGTGCACCTCTGACCAAGTGCAACTCACTAAATGACTATATGTGTGTTGTTACCTATATCTTAATCAGTTATCTTCAAAAGAAAGATCACGTGATACACATAGGGGCCTATTTTGAGTTCCATCAATTGTTTAGAAAATGTGTTACAAATGTGTGTCAAATTTATAATAATTTATGCAACAACAGATACACACCAAACAATTTAGTTCGCACCTACAGTTGACTTCGCTATTGAATTAATCACTCACTTCAAACATGTCTATTTAATATACTTAGCAAGTAGAAAAAACGTATATAAACTGCCTCTCTTTTAGGCGAATACGCATGACAGATACCAAACTACATTAGCTATTTGCAAAAAAAAACATTAGAACATTTCTATACTGTTGTGCTACGTACACAAAAGCGGAAAACAAAAATGTAAAATGTTTTGTAAATACTTTGTCAGGTAAGATAACATTCCGTTAGTTTCCACCCATCTAAAGTTAAGCTGTATCAACAAAAACAAATTAGATTTTCAATATCAATGTTTAGCACTATAAAAGCACCATCGCCTAATTACCTGTAACTGTGATATTCCAGTGCCTAACTTGCTAGTAAACTAACAACCAACCATCGAAACATTTTCTATTGATTTCATTTTTCTGAAGGATCAGGTAGGATGATAGGTGCACTGGCAATACTCTTGAACTCTCTTCGGGGATATTCTAGTACCAAAAGTTCATTTGCATCTCCTTCGACGAACTAAAGTGTTTCACCAATTCATTCTTCTTTGCCCATCATTTACTTATTTGCTGCTTTCAAGAGGGGGTGCAAGGAGGAGCTGGAGGAGGAGGGGATCGATATTTTGTTTTAATATTAAAAACATTTGAACGATTATCAGGTATATGCTTCATAATTGGATAATGTCTTAATAACTTATTGTGGAAACTCTCACGAAACTCGGATAAAAGGGCTTAATACATTCTTCATAAGGAAATACATTAACCAAAAGGGAAGAAAGTCAAACCGACGTCTTACCCCCCCCCCCTCCCCAGACACAACATTCCCAAGCACCAACTTACACGATGTAGTATTTGTTTTAATGTCGTTTGATTTGTTACGAGGAGTTGTATTGTGGATCTGTAAAGGAAATCATGGTGACACATACCAAGGTTCAACAGAGTCCCATGCGACGTCAACGGGCACTGGAAATCAAGACTTCGTGTAATGAAAGATGAAAAAGGATCTGCAAGAACTGATTTATTTTGTATCAAATATAAGTAAAGGATTACGTTTTTCTGCCGGGTCAAAAGGTACAACAACTAAAAATGTGAACGCTTCAAGTGCCATCATCTTAAGTACTTAAAAATATCCACCCCCCCCCCCTCCCCGCCCTCCGCACACACACACACAGTTTCGTATATTGGACCATTTGAGTGTATCCGTTTCTTAAATTTCACTTTTCCTGTCAATGTAGTACTGATGGAAGTATGCCTTGCTGTTTTCACTACGATAACAACCCACAGCAATGCGTCTATATCAAAACACCGCTACTTGACCCCACATCCTATTCTTGTGATATGTAATAATACAAGGGTAAAGCTTATGTAATACTAACATAGCAACACATAGAGTGACGTGGTATAGCGTAACTTTTCCCGTGCTTTGGTATAGGGAAGTTTTAGATTACGTTTATTGTAGCATTTGTGTGTCTACGTTTCTTAATGTTTAACTTTTTCCTATCAATGTATACAATGAATACTGCTTGAAGAGTACCTCTGTTTCACTACGACAACAACTTCGCTGCAATTCCTCTGCATCAACATACCGTTAATATTTTCCATATATTGCAATATGACGTATGTAATTTATGTCACTCAGACATAATAAGGTCTTCTTGTGGTACTTAAGTTGAAGGACACTTTGCTAATCGGTTGTATAATTACATATATATATATCTTTATCGCTTCATCCTGCCTAAGTTATGTCACCCAGGTTTGTGCCTAAAACAAATTCTTCTCTCTTATATGGACAGTGTAATCTCTATGATATCTGTCCAATGACTGCAGCTATTGGCAAAGATTGAAGAACTCATGGAAAAAGATAACTTAATTCGTAACATTTCTGAGGAAAATAAGAAAAAATATTGGACATTTAGTGGTTGGACCGAGCTGAATAAAATTTAGTAGCTCAACTTTTATACTAAAGCTTGATCTGAAGGAAACGTATGCGAAGTCAGAAAAATAGCGACTTTAAGTGCAAATGGTTCAGTTGTTATATATCTATTTCAAGAAATTATGTCGTCATCCTCAATAACTCATTTCGATATTTCTATCAAATTCATGATCCTGTGAGTACCTTTTATTCTATTTCATGACTTGCTTAACATATATAACTTTGTAGTTTCCACTTCAACAGGAATGTCCGTCCATTACATGGGTGGCTCACGAGACATATTCCATGCAGGGATATTATCAAGCTTGCGATGCATCGGGATGTGCCGTGCTATTACGGGAGTTATTTTCTTTTAGTAATAACGATAATCTACGTATCATTGTTTGTAGTATCGCAATGAATGCGGTGATTCGGATATGTTTGCTATGTAATCGATACTCAAGAATTGTCTCTCTATTTTATATGGGGCAAAAAACATCAAAACCGAATTATGAGGGGTATTAAAGTACCCCGCCCTTCCACCTTCCCACCACACCAAACCCTCCTCAATAAAACCCAATATCATGACATCATCAATGAATACTTTGAGTCGCTGAGTCAGCGACACGGAAAACTATGAGGAATAAAACTAAAAAGGAAACACCATGTAATTATATAACTTGATTTAGCTTTGAGGGAAATGCAGCAGAGTGGCAATCAAACAAGTTGTGTGAATATTATACGTTAACAGTGGCAGTAGAGCATGGGGTTTGTGGCCCCTTCCCCAGTCCCACTTCATAAATTACAAGGGTAGTACGCCCTTCAACCTTCCCACCACACCATCCATTCCCACCAAACCCCATGTCATGACATCATAACTAAATTCGCTGCAGAGTCAGCGATGCCGAAAACTATGAAGAATAAAACTGCAAAGGAAACTCCATGTAGTTATATGATGATGAACATTTCTTGACCTTGCGTTATAAACAGTTAGGGCCTTTTAGCCTATAGTAAGTAGTATTCACGTTTACTTCACAGGTATGGTATTTTGCTCTCTTCGAAGGGAATCAAGAAGCAGCCGAATCTATTCCAGTGACCGACGGACAGAAATCTGCCCATTCAACGTCATACTTCGTCCTCGATTCCAAATTCAAACAAATTATTATGTCTTGTTTACTATCAGGCATAGTCATTAAGTTAAATGTGACAGTTAACTGCAGCATTTAGTCGTTACAAAGTCTTGACAGACTAAACTCACTTTCAAGGCCTGCCAAAGCATAATTTTCAACTGACATATCCTACCCTCAAATTTTAGCTGAGGTCTTGGCTTGTCATGGCACTTGCAAATTCCATATCAAAACCGTTTAGATTTCGAGATGAAAGGAGGAAGTTCAGCATACTGAACCCCATCCATTTAATCTGCGCGCCCGAACTAATATCACATTTGTCTAAAGAACTTCTAAAATAGTTTAGCCTATAAGCTAGCATCTTCAAACCTCCTCAATTTCACACCAGCTTACTTTGATTTATGCTCTTTCACTTAAATGCAGAAAAGCAATATTGGTAACTGAAAATATGCCAAAACAAGCATTACAATAGATCATCTTAGATACTTTTTTCCGAGCAGATGTACACTCATCTTATCATGGCATGGTCCCTGCGGTGACACAATAGGGCTACTCGTGTTAGTTAACACGTACTGTAGTGATCACAATGATAACTGCTTATATCACATTCTACTCAAGGATGATTTACATGCTACGTGTTAAATCGCAGGCATATTGAAATAAAAGTATAAATCCTACTTCGCATTAAGTAAATATTTAACTTGGATAACGTGTTCAAAGTACACTAAAGATATTCGTACTAACGATGAGACTAACAATGTATGTGTGCTTAAAAAACAGCGCTTGTGCCAAAAGCGTCTACTTACCGCTACATCACATTATCCACCCTGTAGGCCCTATGATGATATGATCAATGTGAGATCCAGCCGAGAGACTCCTCTCGTTGTTTACCAATATCAACTAGTGAAGGAGGGGGGATATGGGGGGGGATAAGGCCTATTCATAGTTGCAGGGTGTTAGCATGAAGGCTGGAAAACTTATGGAGGAAATTATGAATACATAAAGGGTGAGAAGTGGGAGCAGGTGAAACAAGTGTCACTTGTGCTTTCGACGCCTTTGGTCATTTTGTACCTTGGAGACTCATACCCATCAACCATATGACTCCGCCCTTCTCCCCCCTTACCACATACTATGCACAGTTACTTTCTCGTATGCCCGACTCTCCGTCGCAATCACACCACAACCATTACACAAGTAACTTATATTTGTGTAGGCCTATATGGTAGAAAAAGTTAACCCAAAAGCTATGATGCAGGATAACCCAGGTTTATCGGTCGATAATCCTGGATCATAGCTGATAAACCTTGAATTTCATTTGATAATCCAGGTATGCTATATCTAAATTACTTTCATAAACCTGCATTTATCAACTGAAAGTCTCCAAATTTGAGGTTAATTTTCCCAAATTGTGATCGAGAATCCAGGTTTATTAGTCAAAAATCCCGGTTTATCAGTAACAGTTCAAGATTCTCGATCGATAGTATTGGTTATTGGGCATTTTGCTTGCCTCACTTGTTCAAATTTTCTTTCAATTACACTCCCTCCCTGTCCCAACATGTCCGTCCTAACGGCACTGACCTAGATATAGCGCTGGCAAGCTTCAGTAGTCTGTATTCCATTACGATTAATACGCATATATGATAGTGCTTGATACTATTATGAATATTCCCAGGTTGCACGTAGTTTTGCAATATAGAGAGGCAGACGCCTGCTAAATGAAACATGACAAAATATATAATGCAGAAGCACATATAGAGTTTATAATAATTGAAATCATCATCTGTTTTATCCTTAAAAAAAATAACTCACCTTTTAGAAAATGGCTACTGTGAATTCACTTGTACTTCAGCACATCGTGTAGACTATAAATTCTTCAAAATGGCGACGACGGTGTCTTGTGACATGATTGCACAAAAGGGGAATTCCTGTTGCGGTCGCACTTCTGTTATCGGTAAAACCGGATCAAATTTGTTTGAATGTACATGGCTTGACTTATCATGTCTTGCAAGTGAAGCATTTCAAATAAAGGAAGAATCTGTATTCTGTTTTTTGGTTTGGGGTCTATTAGGAGAATATGTAACTTCAACAATGCATAAATAAAAAGTGTTTTTTTTTAACGTTTTTAGAAAAACGTACATATATATCTTATGGACGGTATGTTGTAGATCATATTGTTACCTTTAAAAGGCATAATTTTTTACTCGCTGTTCCCATTATTACTTCAAATATGACCGAATAATTTTCTTTACTATACCGTAAATATAAATAGGTTATTGAAACCATGTTTAGAAGTGACAATTTTGGACATGCAAATGTTTTACTGAGGGGGTAGGTAAAATTAGTTCCGTGGTCAAAACAAACTTCCTATCAAAACATATTCCAACAGAAGAGACAGAAAGTTGTATGGTGTCACTGACATGGCAAGTATCGCGATTGGTAAATTATGAGATTCAGAAAATTATGAAGATTATATCTCATAAGAGGTTGTCGATTTATTGTGAGCATATACTTTTAGCACTTTTAATAAAAACGTCACGAAAAGATGGTTTATTAACTTGATTTGAAAAGTTTTTAATTGTAAATATATTAATTAATTGAGAACGTTCTGGTTCGCTTTCTCATGTGTAAAAGAATATGTGACTTAAAAGTATCTTAACTTCATCACTAATTGGTTTAGATTGATGGAAAATGCAGCACAGTGGTAACCAAACGTTCAACGTTGTATGAATATAATATATAAAACAGTGGCAGTAGAGCCTGGGATTTGTAGACCCTCCACTCCCCTGTTCTTTAAGAAAGTCCCCACTTCATACATTAAAAGTGTGCCCCACTTTGTTAATGAAATGGATTTTCTTTATGAATCTTAATGATTATATCTTTACATGCAAATCTAGTATATCTATATTTAAGCACCATTTTGTACAATAAATACAAATATCACCTTTACTTTCTACGGAGTTAATATTTTCGTGAGCACATGTTCATAGAGCAAAGAATATAGTCGCGCACTAATCCGGATATACCACATACGCCTACATAACATATATTCATAATAAAGGCCCATTTAAGGGTAACACAACATTTCCCATAAACTGCCATCAATAATTTCAACAGAGCCAGCACAGTGGATCTGTGAAGCTTCCAAAATCGTAACTGTTGGTCTATATTTTACCCCCTGCCCCTCCAACACACACATCCCCGCCCACACTTAATCTACCGAATAGCGCTAGAAATGTAAATGCGACAACAAAACAAAGCTTTGTTCTTGTCTTTTCAATAAAATAAACATGTAATGGCAGACTATATATGCACACATATAATGAAATGTTAACTACAAACATAATAATATAGTTAACCTCCCAAAGCAAACTTCATTTACTCTCCAAATTAGCACTTTTTCCAATAACCATGGTCATTCATCCAATGATACAAACAGTGGCGTCATTACCTGGGGCCCGGGTCGCAGGAGTGGCGGTTCGGGTTGGTGTTGGGCTTGGATGCGGTGATTTCAAACACAGGAAACAAATAACCGCTCATTTGCTGCCTCTCCAACGGGTCACATGATCTCTCTGACTATGAAGGAGCCACATCCGGGTGGCTAGAGGTATCAGAAATCAAAACTTGATCACCCAATCCTAGAACCATGGTTGGCCTTGTGTGAATTTTCTGTGTACCATATTTTTATTGCTGTAATGGGGAACCATTGCTCTTTGCTACACCACTTATACAAACATGCCTACGTTTTTGTGAAACAGGATTCGAAAAAAACAGTCAACACTTGAAAACATGTAGGAATAATATTTAAATTTAAAGATCGTGGATTCGTTTAAGTCCTACGAAGACGTGTAGTACGTGTACAACAGTTATACGAGTACAACGAACAATTACAATCATCCATTGGATCAGCACGAGCACTAGGTTCTTACGCGAGTAGTGGAACTAGGTTTGTCTCTAGTACAAGTTTCATTACATTATATTACTTTTAATGTAGAATGAATATACAACATCACATTGTAAGAGGTATGCACCGACATAGATATACTATACCATAGATTATGTAGAACTGAACAACATAAGACAATAATTTAAAATGCCAAGTACTATATTCGTACATAGAGCACGGTATATTTTGCTGTACCTATCACAAATACACCTACAGACCAACCACTACCCTGGTACTTAGTAAGGTACTTTTAATGATATAACTGCCTCTAAGCTTAAGTTCAGTGTCAAAGTAATTACAGCAGTTGAGTTTACCCTAACAATTATAATTGAACAGATTGGTGAAGAAAGTGATTGAACGAGACTTATATTTGTTCGAAAAATAAAACTACGCCATCTTTTCATTTATTGTCTACCTAGTTACGTAGGCTACATTATTTGATGCTTTTGCTGCTGCCATTCCGTAACTTATTAAAAGAGATACAGAAAGTACTACTAACTCTTAATACCTTATAATAGGACTAAACTGTATAATACAATATATGTTATATATGTTGAAAATATGCTTAATGATACATACCTTAAAAGTATCATAAATATTCTATACTTTATATATGTGCATATACAATATAATATATGCTATACAAAATACATTATATATACTATATTATATACTGAAATATACTTTACACTATATACTATACTATGTAGTATGCACTACTGAGTTCATACATTTTTTTACCTTCACCTTCATACTACTGAGATGATACATCTCTTACCAAACACTATATACTACTGAGTTGATACATATTTTACCTTAAACTTAATACTACTGAGTTGATACATAATGTCGTTCATATTCTCCAGAATAGCTCAGGTGATTTCATTTTTCATTTTGAGCTGTTGTTTCGACTGCATGCCTAGCCATACCGTAGCAAGCAAGCATGTTCTGGAGCATGCCGACTGTCTTGTAGAATGGACAATACCTGAACCATCCAGTACAAAGTAAGGGGAAAGTACTGCATAAACTGTGTAAGTAAAAATAGGCTCAAATTGCAGTACAGTACCTTCTCACCTTCTTTGGTACTTCGAAACATCAACTTTTTGTCAATTATTGGCCGAAAACGTTACGTTGATATTCAGGCAGAGTGTAGCTATTAATATCAAATTCATGTAAACTTGTGCATTGCACATCACCACTTGGTCCGGGCTAGCCAAGCCAAGCTAATTGTGGCAAAGAAATGATTCTTACTACATACTGAGTCCAGGTAATGGCAGTGGAAGACGATATTCATGTCCTAAGATAAACTTGTAAAGGTGATGCTAAATCTGAGGTACATGGTGTTCTAAAGATTTTAAAGATGTTGACAAGCTCAATGTTGATTTATGGGAGGCTTGCTCAGATGATTACTGCGTTTAAGAACGGATAATAATTAATCCGGTATCACACTTCAAAATAGTGCTATACAAAATAGTCCAGTTGCTATAAAACTAATACGAAGATTTGATAACAGTTTTTGTACACAGGAACCTTTATATTCTAAACAGAGTAATTTTAGAAACTTCAAAATTGATACACAAATTTGAGCACAAAATGACTCCCTGAGAAGATATAAAAGTTATACAACCCAATAGACCCCCACTCCTCAGTATCGATAAGAGCTGCAATGTATTTTTTTTCTAATCTACTTCATCTACTTCATGCATCTACTTATTTGTGCTTTATCTTCTGTTATCCATCTACCTTACTACACTGAGTATGCTGTAAATACTCACAGCAATGACTTCCTCTCAGCAAAATATCATAATCTCTTCTTTGCGAGTATACTCTCACGAATTGCCAAAATAACCATCCTATTTGTTTATACGTTATAGACCCTGACTCTTCTTCAGTGGTTATTTCCTTTGTTTCTCTACATCTTTGTTATTTCAGTATATTTTTCTTTATTTTCTGTCATATGTACTTATGTTAATCATGTACACCAAACAAATATGTAATTTGCTTTTATGTATATGTTAGAACATAAATTTGAATATCAAGTGTCCCTTAACGCCAAAGAACATGATAAAAGGGAACCTTACTTAATGGTAAGTCACATTTCATCAATAATTAATACTTAATTAGCATTTCTTTCATTGCCCTGTATCCACGAGTAATACTACTTTCACAATCATTATTAAGAATGACTTTCATACTGGCTTAATTATATTGTAACTCAAAATATAATATAACCGAATTGTTTCTGCACATCCCATAACACTCTACTTGAGGATGTTACTAGAAAATATTTATAGACACTTGAGAATACTTACAACCCATCGAACATCATAGTTTACCTCTAGTGGTGGTACACAGGTGAAATAAAACGTGGCTCCTTTTCTTTTCATTACCAAAGTTGCTGACAAAATTAACCTTCTTTAACTGCAATGTTAACAAACTTTTCATGAAACAATTTGTAGATCAACAAAGTAACTGATCAATTTATTTACACCCTTGTCACATTAAAAGGTGACTTTTTGCATAAAATTAATGTTGATATGTTGTAGAATGTTAACACATCTCTGCTATCAGTCTAGGATGTATTTTTCAACAATTGTTTTATGTTGAGAAGTGTTACTTTCAATGTCCTATCAGGCTCATCATTGAAAGTGGTTGGACTACTTAGACTAACCCACACAAACCATTGGGTAATTTCTGCCGATGAAATGTAAGAGCCCCACGGAAACCATGAGACAAATCATGGCGTCAAAGAAACATGTTTACAATTTACTACAGATTAATTAATGAGGCCATATGCTACCGGGACATTCAAATGTAAAGATCACTATGAATAGCACTGACATGTTTCGTATGACAACCCAAAATCTTATGGTATATGTATAACAACCATCAGTGCGATTCAAATAATCGTTCGTAAAGTTTGCTTTATACTCCAATGAAAAGAAACCGAGAAAGGAACTTTTGAGATACAATTCGCCAGTTCTTACTTAGCAAGGATGACATCACTGTATCACAAGAAAAAAACACAGCGTTGTTAATGTTGGTACATAAACAAGATGGTACTTAGTAAAGAGTAGGTGGAACCATTAACGTTAAATAACTAGAAAGATTTTATTCATCTTATTATAGAAGACAACATTTTAAAACAAATAAACTATTACTATTAACATATGAGCAATATTATTTAAATTTGAAAACATAGTATGTACATTATTTGCATATCGATAGAGATATATTCAAGGCAGTGATCATCGTATGCAACGACCGACAACGTATCATCTCTGTTCAAATTTATTATAAATATTGAACGTTATATACTTGGATTTCAAATCATACTTTCCTCTGTTTCCCAGAGATAGGCAGAGCTATCGGATCTGTTATGCAAGCTTTTTTATAAGTTTCATGCTGAGAAGTTGACAACGTGTCGAAGGACTATATTGATAGCGCAAATTCAATTGTCTTTGAACATTCTAAGAAAAGGCTGCATTTTAATTAATTTTTAGTTTTTTAACATAAGATATTCTCCTTTCT
>JAIPMN010030709.1:0-14112 GCA_020650975.1 Apostichopus californicus
GGACGTTTCAAAACTAAAAAAAGGGGGACACCCCTCCCCTTAGACCCCTCCCCCAATTCAGTCACCACTTCCAGATCCGTCGGCAAATCAAATTCTCCACATCCCCCGGAGTGTTCTGCCGGTCCGTTGGAGTACTTGATTCCAAGAATCAAAGAACTCCTTCGAGTGGTTCAGTTGCCCCGGGAGTCTAGGTGGGTCTCTTTGGACCTTGAGTTGATAGGTGGCGTTTTGATCGCCGTCTCTCCGAAGATTTCTTTTGTGAGAGTGATGAGCCTTGACTGAAGCTCCTTCGGCGCATCTGCCTTTTAGCAGAAAACCATTGAGATCATTTTTTACGGACTTAGTTCAGTCGGAAACCCTTTGTTTGCCTTTACGGACGTTACAGAGCAGTTGTAAACCATTGTTATTTTGGTCAGCTGATCGGTTTGGGAGTAGCTCTTTTGTTATAGAGTTGGGTTCTGGAGGCGGCAGTGAAGTCAAACAGTGAAGGCATGTGATTGGTCCAAATTCTGTTGTAGAAGCCTTTTTGCCATAGGCTACAACGTGGTGACGCACACACACTCTTATGGTGTAATTTTTAGGTTATGAGCGACTAAAGTTCTGTGTCTCGCTCTGGTGAGACGATGGAATATTCAGCGTATTTTCCATCCAAGTTTAACGTTAGAGATTCCTCGAAAGAAATCTCAGTGGTTATGCAAACCTACGTCTCAATATTCCGAAGAACAGAGAGGCAAATTGAAATGAAAGGGGTGTTTTTCCTGGGAAAAACAATCACGCGGGCAAAGTGGGGGTTGGGGGGAACATTACAGCGCGCCGGGCGTTGTGGAAAACCTCCGTTTTGGCTAAGTATATCATAATTATCTCATTGAATATATCTTGTTTTATGTTTTTTCTTGGGGTGAATCTGGTGTCATAATTTTCGCGCAAAAGAAAAAACGAATCGACACAATAATAGTGTATCCATTGTAGTGCTCTACATGCACTGTTGAGCGTTGTTAAATATGTGTCTATCGAGAAAAAATATGTGCACAAAAAAAGCGTGTCTGCAAGTTCTGCAACGTTTCTGGTTTTTCTATTTTTTGGCGAAATGTTTCACCATTTTGCATCTAAGCACTCACAATTAACCAAAAATGTCCAAGGGGGACAACCCCTCCCCCTAGACCCCTCCCCCAGGACGCAGATCACTAAAGTGCTACTATCGGGATGTCGGCCCCCCCCCCCTTTCTCAAAATCCTGGATCCGCCCCTGCCTATTGAAGTAGCTTATATTCATTTATTTTTTGGGGGAAGTTTAGAGTAGGACTATATGTCAGCAGATATGCAGATATGCAACGCGGTCTAAAAGAGGTCGACATTCAGGTGAGATTTACCCATCTCCGAGCTACCGGAAGTTATTCCATATTGTTACAATATTACATAGAACAATTATGTCATACAGGCAAGCGCAACAAAGGCTTTCAAAAAACTACATATACATATTTTATACTTGTCATTCGGTATGACCTCAAGTTGCAGCAATATGCTTGTATCAAGTCGTTTGTACCTGTAAATAAAAAAGTTAACACATGCGCAGTTCCCTGATCGTGTAATAAATACGTATAAGATGGAATAATTGTAGTATTTTCTCAATTTATTCAATCAAGAAGGAAAATCGTTGACTATGTTAGATCAGTAGAAACAATATGCACAGGACAATAATTCTGAAAAAAATGTACAAAGCGCAATATTGTATTAACTATGCACACATGTTTTAACAGCAAACAATTGTCCAGTATGTAAAAGCTTTAACCATTTGACGTAAATTCATATCTTGATAGAAATATAAAAACACACAATTTTCATTATTCACTATAATGCGTATCATAAACATTCACTGTCGAAGTTTTAAAAGTTCTCGCACTTTTTGTCACTAACACAAACTATAACTGTTGAAAGCTGTGATAAAGATGAGGTTAATTTTATTAATACATTTTATTTACCTGTCCTAAAAGTTCTTAGCTGTTGTTATTTTGGTTAACATGTGATAAACAAATTGTTTGTTGATACATTAACAAAAATTATTGAGCTATGAGCAATGTTAATCTGCCAATACTGTAGGCTTGGTAATGAATGAGTATTTGACTTCCATTACAGAATTGGTACGTCATAAATTTGCTTTAAATATTATTCTATTATGACTCTTTGATAAAATTTTGAAATATAATTTACCCGGCTTTAAAATATATGTTTATCTACGTGAAGAATTACCAATATATAAACAAGATGAAAGAGATGATACCGGAATATGCAAATATAAAGACAACAATTTTCAGGTATTCGTCAAGACGCCAAAACAACTTCAACCATTTCTATTAACGGATTGAATTTTGTTTTTTCTCTCGTGATTTGGCAAAAGTTTTTCATACACTTAAACAGAAAATAATTAGTGTAACTTTACCTATATTTAAAGTCAATCATGGGGTATGTAGCGTTACACGTGCCCCACCTTTTGAAGGGTGGGGACACAATATCAAATTTCCCCCCACTCCCCATGTTTGGTGACTGACTCGTGTTGGCGCTAGAATTATCAGGCTCATACTGACTGGTATATCTAATAAAGGAGCTCAAATATTGTTCTATGAGATGACTAGTTATGAATGTCTCATTTGCGCACCCCTTTCCCTCCCCCCCCCCCCCCCCCCGTTGCCACAAGAATTATGGACTTCATACCCAATAATGCTCTTTACATGTACGTGTTACACCATGTTTTCATATTGGAGACATCTGTATAACAAGGTGTGTTTATTCTTGTTTGCAAACCTTAAGAATGTTTCCGACTTTGGTTTAGGTTTGAAGTTTATTAATAATGATGAAGGCCCTAAGTAACACTCGCATGTTAAATAGATAATTCTTTCTTAATTTAAGTCTAATTCCTTGTAATATGTGATAATTGTTGAAATATATTATGACTGACATATCAATTCAGGGACCAAACAGAAGCAAACTTACATATTCTGGATGTGAGTCAGCCCCCTGGACGCCCGCCGGGGCTTCTCCCCTGGACCACATCAGGTGCCTTAAGTCGGGCCCCTGGACCCCACTCGATAAAGGCTTTGCACCAAGGTGCTCGCAGACGCCTACAATGTTATTACTGTTCAGTCATTTATGCACACCCCCTACACTTTTCAATTATGATTGACGCCCCTGCTTATATTAATGAAACCCTTTATGTTTTTAATAGCTTACAAGCCATCAGTTAGAATGAAATAAAAACAAGATCCATGCTGATTGATTTCCTTTAACATTTCATATCAGAAGGATCAAGAAATAATACGACGTATCCACCAACAACATATAAAGTTCATTCAAGTTTGACTTTGAAGTTTTCCTGTTCACAAAGTAATTCGAGTCGGTTGACCAAAAATAACCTCTGCATAGACAATATGTGCTCATTTATTGAATCCACATTCGTAGTAGGAAATTCTTGAAACATTCGCTTGTGAAGTCTCCAGTATCGGTTGATTTCAAACAACTGTAGCAACGCTCACGAAGACTTTGTAAATTCCGGTATTTTGGAATTTTGTTTTGAGTACATTAAATGACACATAAAAGTGTGATTACATTTACAAGTCTTTTGGAAACAATTCCTTTTCCCATCTTCCTTTCTTTGGGTTGAATTTTGGTACACTCATGGTAGCAGGCGATATCTTCTTACAGTTATATACTAAAAAAAAGTAGATAAGAGAGAAGCGGTATAAGTTAATAAATGGAATGACACGATTCTTGTGATACAAAATATCAACTGCAAGAAAAAAGAACGTAAGGAAGGCCTGTTGGTAGTAACTTATGAACAGGTCCCTACATGAATGCACTTCATCGTGAACCGAAGAAAAACTAAATTTAATAGAGAGTTGGGTTAGTACATATTTTGAAAGTTAGTGCGAAACATTTCATGAAAAATTGAGAAAAGACCGCAAAAATGAACCAACTTCCAATGTAAACACAATATTGTTTCTTTATCTGGTTATTGTATGTTGTCAAAAAAAAATCGTATTCAGAATATCACTCACTTTTCATGTCCAATCCCTTCAAAGCTGATTCCACTGTCTGTTTGGCTTCTTCTCTTAATTCGTCGGGTACCGAACATTCTACAAACCTTCATTAAAGATTATAAAGAAATAAATATAAAATATTTAAGATATATCTATATATAAATAAATAAAAGTCATAATTTATCAAGATAACGAACGATAACACTAATCGCCTTTACCAGATAATTATAACGAGGTATTATCAAACATTCTTACTGTAGAATTTCTGGACATTTTCGATCAGTTAGGCTGGTGATGATTGAGACGAAGTGGTCTTCATTGACGTTCATTTCCAGAAAAATCAGGAATTTCAATGAGGGCAGTGTTACGGATTTTATGAAGTCAATAGCACACTCTTCTCTAAGTGCCATTCGTCTCAGTTTTACCTGTTGAAAGACAAGTAATTAGAAAGACGTTAACATTTAGGAACGTCATATATGTCCATGTTGAATAACCTAAAGAACATCACAAATTCAACAATAACTACTTATCGAGGCAAATCACATTAATGAGTGTTTTTACAGTAAACTGAAATGTAGTTTAGCTAAAACAAATGACCAATCACATTACGAGACCGTTTAGGATTTCTGGATGTTATATTTTTTTGGTACATTATGTATCAAGTCATAGCAAAAACGATATAAAGAACTTCCGTTTAGAGTAATATGTTAATTGAATAAAATAATTACGGTGAGCGATCAGCCGTTTCATAAAACCAGCTAAGGAATAATTTTCGACAAGTTGAACATAAGATTCGAAAATTAAAGTTACCACTACTTACATCGGAAGCACTGCAAGCATCGCAGAATTCTTTTACAGCAATTCTGTGGTGTTTCCTGTCAAGATGCTGTATGTGAATGGCCATATTGCGACCCAGTTTATTCGCTTCTTTTTCCATGCCTTTGCTAATTGTTCGCTTCTTTTCGAGATTACTTATTTCATAAATACAGTCGATCAAATTGTTCCACATATTCTGTTCCTTCATGAGAGATTTTACTGCTTTATCCAATCTAGTATGATTCATGCCGAACATAAACTGTAATAACCTGACCGTTGCATCGTCAGTACTCTTTTTTATAAATTCATTTATCCACGCCCACTCTTTATTACTTTCTGGTACATACTGAGCAGCTAGAAATTCCTGAAAGAATTCATGATAAAACATGATTCCAGCATAGGACGAAAAAGCCAGTTCTTCTAATTGACTTCCTCCGCTTCCTACCTTCTTTGAATACTTGAGCAATCCTACGGCTAAGGCAAGTTGGGTGTCTTTTTTACCAAGAGTATGGTTCCAATACTCGCGTTTACCCAATGAAAGGCTCATTTTGTTTTCAAATGCTATTTTACCAAGGCTGGCTTCGAGACTCTTAATATCTTCTTGAATGAACTGGTTATTAACTTTCTGCACGTATCGGGATTCCAAACAAGTAATCACTAATCTTATTATTGTTGTCAGTCTGTTAACATTCACTTCTTTATATTTCCCTGTTGGATCTAACATCCTGCATGTAATTATATGAATAATCATAATCAGCAGAAGTGGTGTTTCAGAAAAGTTATGAGAAATTTCGTTTAATTCCATACATTCAGTAACCTTTATTGAAAGTATTTCTAAAGTATCACATGATTCCGGGGTCTGCATGTCGTTTCCTGGAATGGTGTCATCTTTCTGCTCTGATTCTTCTTGCTTTATCTCGTGATGAGCAGCGGGAATTAACTTTGTTGTTACCTCATCCAACACCTCTTTTGCTATAATGTTCCTGTCATTTGCTTCGTTGTTGGCATCTTCTGTAAAACGTTTATTTGAGTCTATCTTCTCGTCATTTAACACTTCGTTTTGAAGTTTTTCCACATCAACAGTTCGGGTTACCTCTGTTGTGTCATATTCTTTCTCTTCCGTGGTTTGCTTATTTTCTTTGGTAACCTCATTTATGTTTTTATCATTCTTCTCCCCATGCATCGGATTTCTGTACTTAATATTTTCGGCATTGTCACATCCACCCTCTGTCAACGGCCGACTGTCGGTATTTTTCGTTTTTATTTCAATCGTCTCTTCGTTATTTGAATTCGATTTGGCTTGTTGTGTGGCGTCTAACTTAGAGCCTTTCATAATTGAATCTAGGATCAAGGATAATTGGGGTATTGCTTGTGATTTCAAATAATATTCGCAGGTTTTATGAATATACTCATTGACTTGATGATTACTGAATCCATTCAATTTTATCTTTGAATATGGTAGGGCAAATGAAGCTTGCATGTCATCAACTTCACGAGACGTTACCCAAACCTTGATCTTTTCAAACTTAACAGTGTTTATTTTATTATCGAGTAAATTTTCGACTGTCAGATTAGCATCATTTTCACCCTCCTCTTGAAGGAGATTGACACGTTCTTCTTTACCGTTGGTAGGATTCTCGGGAGATGTATTGGTACTAATCTTTGACATCGATAGCTCATCAAGCCCATCCAAGAGTACTTGAAACTCAAAATTCAGAAATATTTCAATAATATCGTCCACCGTCAAGTCGATTCCAACAGGCATCATTTTCTTGACAAGTTCGGAAAGTATCATGGAGGGTACAACCTCTTTAAGGTGAATATATATTAGTATAGGTTCACTGATTTGATCCTTTTTGCTAACTTTCGGAGATTTCATCTTTGATACCCAATCGCTAACCAAGTGTTGAGTGTAGGTTGTCTTCCCGTAACCTAAATCTGCTATAATAAAGACCCGATTACTGTCGAAATTAAACTCTGGTGTAGACAGAAAGTCGCTAGCGTGATGGCTGACTTCACCGTTCACGTTAGTGACAGTGCACTGACATGTAGTGTAAAGGGCATGTATTGGTATTGGTTCACCCCACGGTAGCGGCTTGATGAAGCACAATTTCTCGTAGTACTTCCTTAGCCCTTCCACTAAAGTATTTTTCCTCTCTAAAGAAAAACAATAAAAATATCAATGACTGCCAAGATTGTACAACGTTATGATACTACTAAAAGGATTGCTTTCAATGAGCAAGAAATTTATATTTTGCATTAAAACTTGGGTATGACAGGCAGGGATGTCATCAGCAATAAAACAAAACTGTTACGTCATAACCGCTATAAGTATGATACATGTAATATAAACATATTGGCGATGCGCTATCTTTCGTTAAATGAATGTAATTCATTTCTTAAAAATAGAAAACCTCTTTCATTCATAATCTTCGTGTAGCTATGAAATCTCTTTGTTGCAATAATACAGCAGCAAATTGTTTTTCTCCTTTCCAGTTTTAAAGATCGTCTAGGATGTGAAAATTATATCGTACCTTCAAGGGATTTTTTCTTCTGCTTCGGTGGTTTCTGCATTTCCTGATATAAAAACAGATATGGAATTTAATCAAACAAATGGATAAACAGGAACACATTGTGGAAAAAGACGATGAAGTAATACAAATATAATGTCCTTCTTACCACGTAATCCGGAGTTGCGATCTGTATACTCGTACCTAAATAAACGAAAAATAAAATCTGGTCAATAAATTTATTGCTGCTTTGATATTTCAATACTCATTGTTAATATACAGAATAATTTAATGCAGCTTTGTGAAATGCATTATTGTTTATATGATTATATTAGGGAATATTCAACTGTCTACCGGCGGCTATTGCAGGATAATACATGAACGACGGTAAAACGTAAGTGATGCACAAGGCCGTAGGTTGCGTGTATCCAGTAATAACATTATACCTCCTGTCATTCATAAACATAAATTTTCATCTGAAAATGTGACACATTTTTGTAAACTTAAATGAAACATAACCAACAATGTTTCCATACAGTCCAAAGATGTTCTCTCCTTTTATTACAGTTATCAGTCTCAAAACAAGTTAAATTCGGAAGTAAAATAACAAGAGTACAGAAATAGGCTATATTGTATTTAGTACGCTGAAGAACACCACGTTATACAATGAAATCAGTCTGGATCTGACGCAAGGTATATCCGTGACCATTATTTTAATTTATAAATATTGAATTTGTATATGAAATTTAACATTGTGACAAAACTTGAATAACATAAACAGGGTCGTGCATTCACAAGTTGCCAAAAGGGTTGATCTATTTAGCGACCAACTTGCACTGACTAGTTGAGCAACGTTCCGATAAATAAACAAGCGGCAACTTGCGTCATAAGTACAAATTAACACAGTTACTGGCTGCGAGTGCATGGCCTTCGAAAGCTTTGGCACTATTAGATAGTTCTCATTCGTTCTGAACGAAAAGAATGCTTGAAAAATTGTTAGCATTCTTGGGGTAAAAATCTCCTGTTGGTGTCAACTAACATCATTATTTTCTTTGCTTTTTGAACGTTATAAGGTCATTTCAAAAGACCATACTTGTCCTTACCTCCTCTTTGATACAAAAAGCAAGCAACGATGACTAATATCACGAGGATGATAACAATTCCAATAACGACAAAGAGCCAGGCGCCTGGACCTTTAGGGCTACTCGTGGGTTCACTTGAGGGAGGCTCCTTGCATGCTCCTGAAACGACGTAATCAAGAGACCGAAGATTGTACATGTCAGGTTACACAGTCTTGCAAATACAGGGGTGGCCTGAGGGGAATATCAATGAAGGTATATCTGAAAGCTACGCCTTTCCTATGTTATCGGCCACAATTGCGATGTTATTATAAACACGCTTTAAATGTGAAGTATAACATCTTCTCCATACTGGTTTGTGAGCTGTCTCAATAACCTTTATCATTAGCCTTTTCCTCTGTATACCTGACAGAGTAAAACTTTATTTGTTGTGAGTCACAACCCCTAGCTTTTACACTGATTGTTACTGTGATATTGCGATTGCGAATTATTTGGTCAATAGGTTTGCTTCTCCAGGACCTATAATTTCACTTTTGTTGCGAAGGGTATACGTTTTGCCCTCATTGTGGATATGGTAATACAAAAACGTGTTGCATTTTCTTACTGACACAGGAGTCTACCTAATGTGTGCAAGTTTATGGCCACTAAATACCATTATGACATAACTATGCATATCCCTTCGTTATAATTGTTCTACACTGTCCTTCATGTATGTTCCAAATGTGTACGTAATTTAATTAAACTGTAAAAACTAAGTCTTAATGAAGTTTTGTAATCTACATATTACTTCTGTAAAATCAACGGACTAATTGTAAACTGTAAAATATGAACATGGAACACTGTTCAATAAACCAGTAATGCATTACTAAATACCATAACGAATTTGCCAATCAGTATATATCACGTTACCTGTATTAATCCTAACAGTGCTGGAGTAAGTATCAAGAAGAGAAGCAAAAGGAAAGTCTGACAAGGAAGCGATGCATCTGAAAGTAGCATCTGCTCCACAATCAGGTGTTGTGTATTGAATGGTTTTCTCAGTGAACCATCTGTCACCAATTTCTCTATGAGTTTGCTCTTCTTTAGTGAAGCTGACTCCAGACTGGTTAGTCACAATCAAGTCTACGTCCATCATTGGTCGAGAGCCACTCACATAACAAGTAAGTGATCCAGAAGTAGTAACGTTCAGTTGACATCCAGTACAGGTCGAACTACATGCATCAAACAGTGGGCACGGAGGATCTGGGCGAACTGTATAGAAGGATAATTTATATAACATGTTTACTAGACATCTAAAGGAAAATCACCGGTGTATCATCAGTGATGGTGTTTCACCATTGTGGTCAAAAATGTCTCAATCGAATAGATTAGTATTTGCCAATATTTGCCAAAGAGTGGTGTAGAGCAAAATTTGCTCATCCATTTTTCTAATATTTTTGTCCGTTTTTATTGACAAAAAGGGTTACTGCAAGTTTAATTTCGGCGTTGTAAGCAAAACCAAATAAATATTTTGTTGCCTCTCCAAGCTGGATCTATATACCAAGTATGAACTTGAACAACAGTGTTCTTTTTAACATACCGGTTAAACTAAAGGTTTTCAGAATTCGACAGATGTTGACTGCAAATGACGTTAGTGACATCCACCAATTTTAATAAAGTTCTTGTACTCACCAAGGGAGATAAAATACCAACAATAAACTTCAATAAAGATAATCTTTTTGAGTTATCGTGTTTACAAAGTTTTCAGACTTTGATCTCTGTTGACCTCTGATCTAGGAAAATATGGCCCAACGTATGATGTATATACATATGAATTATAATTGAATATTCAATAGTGGTCTTATTTATTGCAAATTATTTTGTATGCTTGATAAACGTTTCACAGATAGAACCTGAATCTCCCCCCAAAACTAAGTTGATAGCATGACCAACTGTAATGATGACATTGCGTTTCATTATCAACATTAATTATATTCACTTTGAATATATATGAAAATAATACAAAGGTAAATTAAATTGTTCCTACATCGAGTGGTGTTATGATAGCATACATTGCAAATGTTTAATACCCCAATATCTCTTGAAAGGACTAAACGTTTTCTTAAAAAGTATCGGAAGTTCTTAGCCACAGAGATATCTATCTTGTAAGCTAAAACAAATTGGGTTGAGTTTGCTTTTCCATACATATCGTCAAAAACTGGATATCTTAATCGTACACATGTTTCTTTTCTAATTATACTTTTATTAAAAGCTAAATGTTCTCATCAATGTTATAACTTTAATCAACGTAGCTTATAAAAATACTTACTGTACACTTGCAGTTCTGTTGTAGTTGTATCGGAGTCATATTCATTAAAATAAATTCTTAACGTGTATTTTCCTTCGTGTTTAAGTTCTGTGTTGGTTATATTCAAGGATTTGTTGTCGGTAAATCTGTAATCCTTATGCGGGGATTTTTCTCCTTGGTCGTCAAATGAAAGAATTGGTAAAGTACTCGTGTCTCCACCTTTAAACCAATACACATAATATTGATCACCGGTAACGTTACAGGCAATGATATACGGCTTGCCTAATTCCGCGAAATACACGCTGTCACAACTAATACTTTCTGCTCCTGTGAAGAAAACATATTGTAACGAAAATGTATCAAACTTAGCACAATGTGCCGTATGAAATGTGGTTAACGTTTGATGAAACACATCAGGGCAAACGATTAAGAGGCTATGTCAGATATTGTGACCTTGTACGGTACATGTGGCATGCGCATACCCCCATCCCCATTGTCAGTCGGGGAAAATAGTTCAGCACGGGAGAATGGTTCAGCGGAAGATTTTGTTTTGCATTCAGCCGGGAAGAATCAGACCACTACTACGGGTATACGCCCCCATCCCCTTTTAAAATTCACACAAGTAGTTGTTACTTTTAGAGCTAAATACATATAGACCTAAGTTTTAGTCTAACTATGCTTCGGTGTCAATTAATTTTAAGAGTTCCTTTAAAAAAGCAGCCCAGATTTAGATTAAATTCAATACGAGTGAAAGTTTTGCGGGTCATATTTAAAAAGTTATGAATCTTTTTAATTATATGACGTAAAGCTAAGTGGAGCAGTCATACAAACGCTTTAAAAAAGCTGCTGAAACGTCTAAACATATTTTGTCCCGACAGAGGGCAATATAGGTATGTACAATTGTTCACAATGTTAATGGCCAACGCCTTATAAATTGTGCAGGCACTGTGTGTCAATGCTTCAGTGAGGACTTACTCATGTGTTATTCACATCGTCTTTAACTTAAAATGTTTATATCCATTTTTGTGGAAATGGTATCCATTTGGTAAAGTTTATTTCTTGTAACAGCGTCGACCGCTGGTAAGTATATAGGTTATTTTGTATATAGGAATTATTGGGTCATTTATTCAACTGCTAAACAAACCATCAACGTGGATAAGTTCTCTCCGCTCATGGTCAAAACATATACATTCAGTTTGATTTCCATTATACACATACTTAAATCCATTTTTAACTGTACGAAGTCCATTCTGAACTCCATCATACACACCTGTTCCTCGGGGTCTATTTTAGGATAGTTTTTGTTTTTATCATATTGTAAGTGACGTCTGTCAGGTCTCATTATTTGCTTGTGACACTAACGCATTTTTTGCATAATATATGTTAGTTATTTTTATAATATTATTTTTACAACTTGTAAAAGCATTGGAAATGGTTTTCTGTTAATGTAAGTCAGAGAATTTTGATGAAACTGATTACTGATTACTGTTTCGTACAAATCGTACAATTTAAGTTGGATCAACATATTTTAAGGAATTTGCAGCAACTAAAGAACTTATAAAGTTGACTCCAGAAAATTCCTAGATGAACATTATGGCTCTAAGCTTATCTGGTGTAATCACATCTTGTCTATTTCCAAATAATTTACCGTTATTTACCGTTTTACTTTCAAAAATGGTGCTATAGCAATAAGTAAATATATAATTATGCATTCCAATTATATTCTTATTGTACAAAAATTGATGTCTTAAGACTGGAATTACCTTACTAACAGTACTCAATACTTTCCATCTACCTCACGTTTTTTGAAATTGGTCGCTAAACTAAGCACATCATCAAGGATTATTACTGTGCTTTCCTGGTAAGTATATGTATGCACATTGTTTTTTATAGATTAACGTCTGATGAAAAGTTTACTGTTGGATATTTATCTCATAGTATTTCTGTTCAATTATTATGTTGTATGTATGCACAAGTGTAGCTCCATAATTTGTGGTTTTTGCTGCCTAATTCTTGCTCCCTGTTCTGAGGTACCTCGTGTCTTACCTTAGTTGAACACTGATTTACATTTGAGTACTGTTGAAAACTCGACAAGAACCTTTATGTGTAGCTGGTCCTAAAGGTGTTTAATATATCGATAAGGTTGAAGGACAAGTATGAAAGAAACATGGAAATACTTCAAACCAGAACGAACTTCGTTTACTATTATTGAAGCCAATTTGATAAGATAAATTTACACTGATTGCAATGCAAATTCCTTTTGTGACATATTTTGCGTTGAGTACAAAACATATAATATAAACAAAGCCAATTCCTGAACTTTTCTGGAACGTTATTTACAGCTTGATAAGATAAATCTAGACCTATTGTAATGCAAATTACTCTTGTGACATATTTTTGTTGAGAACAAAACATATACCACGATAAACATAACCACCTTTCCTAAATAATGACAATGTAAACTGTCATTAAACCAACACATCTCTAAACTTTTTTTTCTGTACTCCAAGGAACTATTCCAATTATCCTAAAGGTAGATCTAAGACAATCACTTTGGTAAAAAAAATTATCGTTATCATTTTAATAGCACTTAGTTTCCCTCTCTATGTAGGTTAGGGATGACAAGGTTTCTAGACATGCCGATGTGAAATATACTTACCCCCTCTACATAGTGAAGTCGCTAAAACTAAACAAGCGATAACATCCGTTGCCATACTCAGTCGAGCCATCTTGAGTTAGAAATCTAAAAATAAAGAGAGGATCAATTTTTTATTATGTATGTATGTATGTATGTATGTATTTTAGATCCTCCTGCAAGCAGGAACTCGCGAAGAAGCCTCATTGGCTTATCAAAGCCGCAAGCTGACCGAAGTCAGTCTCTTACATTCATATTTAACGTCCATGATTATGAATTGTTAATTGTCAACAACTCTGTAACTGGACGACATACATTAATCTGGGAGTGACTCGAACCGGGGACCTTATGATTGAAAGGCACCGGCGTTAACCACTGAGCTAACACTCCAATTATAATAGCTATGGAGAGGTAATGGTTAGAGGAAACTGGTACGAACACTCAGTAAATCGTTATATAATATGCTATTCCCCATTCCAAATTACTTTCTGTTCATTACAAATGCATTATATTAATTTTAAAATTTAAATGATATCAAGAAATTATATATTTTCCAAAATAATGTTCTTTATGGCGCTTGGATAAACATGATATGCTTGAAATGTATACAGAACTGCATTTTGCATTGTGACCTCATAATCTCACACAATGACCAACATCGACTTAAAAGTGTAATCCAGAGGAACAGTTTATTTTAGTTAATGAGCAGATGAACAACTTCAATCACCCCGGGGGAGTTCGCTGTCATCTCCTAT